>BSBK01013907.1:2500-55263 GCA_027943335.1 Chamaecyparis obtusa | reverse complement strand
ACATATATATACATATATATATATATATACATAAATATACATATATATACTATATACATATATATATATATATATATATATATATATATATATATATATATATATATATATATATTGTCAAAAGTGGATGACCCACTGAATATATTATTATTTTTTTTAAAAACTGATTCAAAAAAGCTCAACCGGGAAAGAATCAGTAAGAAAATCCAGAATCGTCACTCAATACAAAAAATATCATTAATATTTACAACTATTTATATCGACGATAAATTGCTCAATCATACAATTTGGAGATTATCCTTCCTCCCATAGCTACAAAATTTGAGTAATTAGAATACAAAAATCATTAGAGTGTAACAAAGTTTGATCATAATTCAAAATCTCAAAAATTTGAATAGTCATCTTTTTACGCCTCCATTTATGTGCTTTCCTCCCCATCTACTACCACTAGATCACCTGATGTGCACCCCCAGTCAATGGATGAATGGATGTGAG
Source organism: Chamaecyparis obtusa (assembly GCA_027943335.1). Lineage (NCBI taxonomy): Eukaryota > Viridiplantae > Streptophyta > Pinopsida > Cupressales > Cupressaceae > Chamaecyparis > Chamaecyparis obtusa. Next base: position 54,768 of record BSBK01013907.1, on the reverse strand, counting down.
GAGATAGAAGCCTCCCACCCTGACCTGCCATCTAAGCTCAAATCGATAGGAGACCAAATGGTTGCCTCTTGCTTCCATTGATGAATTTGTACACCAAATTGGGGCATTTTCCAACCTGAACTAGCGGCCACCTCACTTGACAAAGTTGACATTCCATGTTCATAGTCCCGGGTAGCTTCAACATTAACAGTTTGTGAACCATGCCTTACTCCTTGATTCAGAGGATGCGCCTAAAGAGAGACCCTTGAAGAAAGCCCCTTAGAGCTCTATAGTGCATAGTCCTTATTGGAAAGGCTCAACATATCCAAAATAGCGTAACCAGTATGCTTCACTCTTTCTTCTAACTGATACTCCAAAGCCCTAGCTATAGCTTGTAGAGAAGATTTCATGAAGTGAGGAGTCTGCTTCTCAAATGATTTTTGTAGAGCTTCATACATGACCATGAACTCATGCCTCTGTAATAATTGAGACCTCAAAAATAGACCACCAACTAATGCATTACCAGACCATAAATAAACTGATGCATAGCCTTTGTAAGCTTGTTTTCATTCCAGAACTATGGATGGACAACCTTTCTCGCCAAGATTTCTAACAGAAGGACCGACTGTAATAGATCCATGGCATTCAAAAAGAATATGGACACTATGTTTGACGGAAATAGAAAATGTCTAGATGAAGGGGATAAAACTTCTTCCCCAATTACCTATCAAATAGCCTAGCAAATAGTTGGAGAATTAACAGAGAACATCGCATCCATTACGATTTCATCAATTTGCAAGGGAAGAACAATTTCATCCACATTCTGAGTAATCCAAATTTGGTAATTTTTGGGCAACAGGGTCCTGTGAAATTGATTGCAAGAATCACACTTAATGCAAGACTCCGATGGCATCAACATTTTCAGATGAAGAATATCCGAGAACACTACAACCTGTTGGATGAAATGAAAAGAGAGGTCAATCCCGCCTATTGTAAGTGCAACTAATGGAGGGCACCATAGTACCAAGGCATGTATAATGATTATCAAATTCCTGTAGATACATGCAGAAAATTTGAAGGACTAAACACCATGTGAATAATGAACTTATCCAATCTCTGTAGTGATCTCACATCATGCAAGATACACCACGCAGCCAGTTTGGGAGTTTGCCGTATCCAGATGACCTCCTTTTTCTTGAAGCTTGGTAGCTGAAATTAAATTGACATGAAATTCACTAACTTCTCCCTATGTTGTGGTAATGATTTCAACTGAGATTAGTTAGTTACGATTAACTCTGACAATCCACTAACTCATGATTAATTAACATTTGCAAATCTATGTGCTGCTTAATGAGTGTCAATGGTTGCATTGTAAAATTAGTGATGCCATTGCAACCTAAATTTGAAAGATAATCTGCAACTTTGTTTCCCTCTCTAAATGTGTGCGATATAGTCACTTCAAAAATTTGATCAAGTAAGATCCATATTTGTTTGAGAACATACTGAAGCTACGATGAAAACATTTGTCTCTTGATGCAAGCAGTAACTATTACTTGAGAATCTCCTTCAATTTGGACTCATTGATAGTCCCCTCTCCTTACAAGAATTAATCCTGAAAGAAAAGCTTGAGCCTCTGATATATTATTAGTTCCTACTGGTAAAGGTGCCATTGTAATTGCAAGCACTTTACCTTTACAATCTCTTAAACATGCCCCTAACCCTGATTTGCCTGGGTTTCCTCTGGATGCTCCATCAAAATTGAGCTTCAAAAATCTTGACTGCAGAAGCTACCAATGCACTATTGATCTATCTATTTTTGTTTGTGTTCTTCTGATTGGTCCAACTCCTAATGGAATAAATAATTATTTCCATTCACGAATGATACATCCATCCCATGTAGTGATAATTGGATTGATTTTACATCTACTAAGGCTTGCATTAGTAACTTCTGATATCGATTTTTCAATGCCCTCTATCACCTTGTCTAGGGATGAGAATTCTTTTCTAAAGATCCTCTTATTTCTTTCCCACCAAATTGCCCAAATTACTAATGCTGGAGTGCATTTCCAAATTCCCACAAAGAAAGCATCAGGGAAAAGGATTGGCCATGCTTGAAAAATATCCCAAATGTTATTCTGTAATGGACTAGTGAAGTAATTTAATTTTCTGAGAACAAACATCCAGCACTGATATGCAAAGGGACATCTTACGAAAAGATGATCAACTGATTCATATTCTTCATCACATAATACGCATTTGAATGGAGGAGCAATACTTAACCTTTCCAACCAATCACTTGTTAGGATCCTATGCTTAATTGCTAGTCACGCAAAGCAACCTGCCTTTGGTAACACCACATGATTCCAACAAAACAAATAGGCTTGAGATGGACTTTTCTCTGATGCAACTCTTTGTAGAAGTTTGTATCCTTCTTTGATTGAATATTTACCATTCTTGGCTGGTATCCACGCGCAATATTTACCATTATAATATATGTATTATAATATATATGTATTATAATATATATATTATAATCTATATTATAATATATATGCTATAATATATATTATTTTTATTTTATTAAAAAGAGATTTTAATATATATTATAATATTTATAATTTATTCATTACTAAATATTAATGTTTAATATTATAATAATATAGCATTTATAACTTGACTATAATTCTAAATATTATTAAATGTTATCATATTATAACATTTATAGATTGGTTATAATTTTAAATATTATTAATACAAAATAATTTATAACAGTATAAATTAACACATATATAATTCTCTAAGGAAGATGACAACATTTGTTTAATACTTAGTTTTAATATAAAATTTAAATTTGTAAGAGATTTACTTGAGGGTCATCACAGTAAATCTAGATTCATAATGCATTTGTGATTAGACCAATGACTATATGTGCATTAGAGTTCTCATAGTTTTCGCAAAAGGATTTAATTTAAATGTTGATTTAATGAGTTTGGGGAATTTTTTATTTATTTTAATTACCGGCTAATTTATAATAGTTGGATGCCAATTAATTGGAATCGATTTATTTTAATTTGGAAAAAGGGTCAAATAGTTTATTTAATTATTTAAATAATCTATTTTGAAATTCATTTTGGAAAAGTGACTTTAAATATTGTGGGAAAATTTTTATTTCCACACTTCATGTTTTCAAGAATGAGGATTTTCCTCCAAAAATATAATGGAGAAAATTGAGTTTCTCTCATTGTGTGAGATTTGGGCATTAGATCTTCATGAGGAGTGGCTTGTTGGATTCATTCCAAGATTTCTCCATGTTTCCAAAGATCTCAACTGATTTCGTCAAGTCTTCAATTTTTGCTTTGCATTCTAGTTTTTCACTCTTGGTGTGAGGTAGGGCATCTCACGTTTTTCATTTAGCTTTGTATTTTTGAACAAAATATTTTTCAATAGTTGTGGGGGCTGAGAATTAGTATTACCCCACAAGTATGCTTTTTTTCATCGCCTAGTTGGACGGGTATGAATATTTATGTGATTTCATGCTTGAGGTTTAAAGTTTTTGTCTCGTTATGTTGTTGGATTTTGCATGTGTGTCCATAAATTATATTTTATTAGATTTTTGTAATGTTGGGTGAAAAATAGAAAATGGGTTTTAATTTCTTTGCTTTTTGAATTTTTGGGTTTTCCTCATTTTGCATACCACCTATATTTTAACAAGAAATTGTTGGTCTTGAACGAGTGAGTATGTTGGATAGAATTATATGCCTATTTTATGATTGTAAAGATGGAATGGATAGAGGACATTCCAGTTGTATTTTATTGCAATTTGAATATGCCTTGTTAGATTTTAAACACTAGTTTTTGCCCTTTGCCAAAATTTGAGTAATTTGTTGCTTTTGGTCATTTTGAGCCTTTCTCATGTGCTAGTGAGATGTTTGATGGGTTCCATGGGAATTTGTGCTCTTGGAAAGTGGCCAATCAAGAAACTTGATATTTGGCTTGGTTTTGCCTTTACTCAGCTTCTTATCTTGAGTGTCTTTGGAGTTGAGTTATCCTCCTGTTATTGTTGAGATTGCTTTTATGTTTCTTTTTGTTTTGACACCTTCCATGCTTGAGTTTGATCTCACATGTAACATGTGGACGTGTGGTGTTTGATACTACATATAGGAATGTAGTTGATCTATGCTCGTAAGTCGAGGTCTAAGTAACCCGTACTCTTGGTGTTTGAGAAAAATAGAGTGTACCATATTTTGTGGTTTATGGCTTTGAGAGTCTTTTGTAGGTGCTCCCTTATTGCATTATTTATGATATACTTATGCTTGTGCATTGTTACTGTAAGGAGATGATCTTGTTTGGGTGTTTGGGTGTTTGGATAGAGGGTGGAGTGGCTCCTTACATGGATTTGAATTTGTAAGTGGTTGGTATAGGCCACACAGAGGAGTTCTTAATAAAGTGAAAAATTAATAATGAACTTGGGTAATAATACATTAATATGAGTATTTGACTACTTAGCCACCCAAGGGTGTTGACCAAAGGTAAGTCAATATCTATCCACCTGTAGGTATTGATTGAAGACACCATATCTAGCCATCTATAGGTGTTGATTGAAGATACATTATGAGCCTGGCCATCTGCAGACATTAATTCAAGACTCAATGCTACTTGGACTATTATGAGCCAAGTAATAGCAGTCCACTAGAGCTCCTACAATGTAGCCTTGTTAGTACTAAATAGTACCCTAGATTATAATGTGGTTATATGGTTGTACTTAGATATTATCCCACATGTTGAGTGTCCTCCATGTGTATTTGTATTCTATATCTGTGTATTGCATTAGATCACATGTGAGTGTCCTCCATGTGTCTAGTATTTTATTTCTTGGTTTTTATACTCAAATTGTTGTATCGTCCTTGAGTCATGCATTTGATTAGCATGTGTGAGAGCCATTCCTTGCTTGTCTGTATTCCTTGTGTTTGTGGTTGGGTTACTATCTCCATAAGAACAATGGGGTGGGCCTGCAGGTTCCACATGGTAGGGTGGCATTACAAATATATACCACTATTGGGGACCTTTGTACAAGTGGTGGGCTTCCTCTAGACTCAGAGAGTGATCAAGCATTGAGAGATTCATGTTGTACTTCACTTGGCTCATCTTGTATGTATTTATATGCTCTTTAAATTTATGTTCATAGTGTAGTTTCATTGATGATTATGTACTTGATTTTATAAGTACATGTACACATTAATTAGATTAGAGTAGCTTACTTCTTTATATTCTAGATTGCAATCGAGTGGATGATGCCTTGATATGCATATATTCAGTATTCCCTGGTGTGGAGCTAGTTTACTTTTAAGCTGCACGTTGGAGTCAACATAGACTTAATTATATTTAATTGTATTTTCTTGCATTTTTGGGCCAAACATCCCAATCCTTGTCTACGTCTATTCATCGATGTCTCCACCTCTCTAGTTTGTCATCTGTGTATGATGATTGTCATCTCTGTATGATGATTAATGTCTTCATTTCTCTGCAGTGAGAAGAAAATATTTTTTTGGTGAATCATTTTCTACGTAGATCAAGGTCCCTGTATATTATTTGACATCTTTGATTCACTGGTCTAATACTGATTTTTTCTAAGAAGTTCACCAGTCAGCAATTGGCATCTTTGTCAATTAGCGTCTATGCAACCCAATCGATGTTTATGCCTGATCATTGACGTCTCTTCCTATTTTGGCTTTGCAATTAGTTTTAGTAGTTAGTTGAGGCTCTTATGCTTTGGTTGGGTTTCTTGAGGGTGGGTGCCCTTTAGGCCCTGATAGGCCAATTTTAGCACTAGGACCATACATAGAATGTAACATTTAAGTGTAAATTAAATTTACATTCTATGTAATGTATACACTTTCAGGATGTTGGAGAGTGGTTTTAGCTTCATAGGTGTTTAGATAAAGATTCTAGATTTTCAGGGTTTTTAGGAAATTTCAGACTTAGCCAAATTTCAAGAATCAACATATTGTCTTCAGCATGATTCCAATGGACTAATGATTGTAATGTTAATCCCTTGAATTTTCATGGTCATTTGAGGATCATTGCTTGTTGTAATTTTTTTTATGCAATGGTTAGTTGGTAATTAACTTGTATCTTTAACCGTGTTAGAAACATTTACTTTGGGCTTAAAATGAATAACAATTATGTGGATTCAGGATAGAAATTGGTCTTTCCCTTCCTTGGAGCCATGAATGTTTATTGGCTTAGCCTCTTGTGATTTATTGATGTTGTCTGAATCCTTGTGGGGAAATCTTGAGAACATGTGTTATCCATTCTAAGCATGTATTAGATTTCTTGGGAACCTTTGGAAGTGCTTGTTAAGACTTCTTATTGTGCATGAACCTATGGCATTCATGATGTTATCTTGAGTTTGGATTATTGCTTATGAGATGCTTTTATCATGTACTTAGTTACTTATTTCTTATGCTTTGGTATCTTGTTTCAAAAGAAATTATTTAGTGCATGTTTTACCCTTAGTTTCCAAGGGTTCCTGGGTGGGGCATTGTATCTTCTCAACTTCTTTATTTTAGCTATTTTTTTCTTCATAATTAAATAAGTTTCATGGTGCTCGATAAAAGGAGAATAAATTATTTCCTAGCAAGTATCTGAACAATATTTTCCACTACCACCCTACTTTAAATTTAAATAAAACAACTTAGAGTGCATTGGAAAATATCATCCATCTTATGTTAGCACATTCTATGGGTCAAGGTCAAGATTGCACACTAGGTTCACTTTTGAAAGTAAACAATTGAATTATAGAAAAGTATAATTTGTTTATAGATTTTGAGCCACTCATCCAGACACCATCCTATTTTTTTACATATTAATGGGTTACTTGAGTCTTAAAACCTTCTATAGTATATTTATCTCCTATATTTCAAGTCAAATATCATATTTATTTTTGATTAATTTATGATATGCACTTGATATTCTATTCTTAGCATTATAACCCAAGATTGTGTTGCTTAATTAGACACTTTATAATATTCACATACATGTTCTTTTATTTCATTTCATTGTATTTGTTAGCCTTCTTTTAGCACCCTAGCACCCAAGTTTTAAACTTTCGAGAATCGCCTCTATAGAAGGAATTCTAAAATCATTTCAAGTCTCTTGTGGGTTTTTATTACTAATGATGATTTTATAAAGCTCAATTTTTGAAGAGGTGATGTCCCAAGACTATGTTAAACTTGAACTTTGAACCAACAAGGTTCAAGGTTCAAAGATCAAAAGTTCAGATTCAGTGGTTTGGAGTTTAAGGCTCAGGCTCTAGAAGGATTACCACAGGTTCAGTTAGATCCTTAAGTCTGCAGACTCGATGGTTTCATGTGTGTGGCCTTGACCACATGGACCATTCATGAAGTGCTTGGTATTAGTAGCACACACACCATTCAAACTGATGATAAAATTAACAAGAAGATGATCCCATTGGTCACTAGAGATGGGTGGGAAAAGAGAACATATAATCAATGCAACATAAATGCTACCGACATCTAGTTCATGGTCCAAAAAGATGATGCCTTTGATTCCCACTAAGAGGAACCACCTGATGGTGAATATGTCACAAAGGTCTTTTGAGATGGAGTCTTCTTGAAGCATCGGGGTATTCAACACTCGTCCAATCAGTAAAGCTAAAAGGTCGACTTGATCTTTATGAAAGACTTGTGATAGCTTGTCACTGCAAATATGAAAAGAAAGCATGAAATTGACTACAAGGAGAAGCTAATGGTGTTGAGATGAGGGAAGTATGATAGTGCATGAAATTGTGAAAGTCCCCACAATAAAGCTATATATTGTGTGCTATAAAAGTGTCACACTTTTGTGAATCATTACATTCAAGAACACTCAACAATGAGGTCTCAAATAGTGATTCACAACTCTCTATTCGTGGAGTGCAGAGGTTGTATTATGAGGCCCTCAGATTGACCTAGTTATGCCCATGCAAGTACACCAAGAAACAAGAGATTCAAAGATGAATAGCAAGCATGCTAATCTCCAAGATCATCAAGTTATTGCATGCAAATGAAACTAGTCTAGATGATAACAATGCAAGAAAGTAAACTATTTGATTGAAATGAAAATATTACAAATCCTTTCTAATTATGCTATGTGGATTAAGCTAAAACATGAATCTAAACTATTATGTAAATGCAATACTAATATAAATTATGGATTTCCATGAGGCATGAGAGAAGAAGACAAGAAGAAAGAAGTCTCAAATATCCAAGCTCCAAATGCTCAAAAAGCTTCTTCCAAGATTTCTCTCCAAACCTACAGCATAACAATACTATGAAAATTCTGGGATTTGAAATGAGAAGGAGAGGGCTCCTTATATAGGAAAATAAGGAGGAGAATGCATCCTCAAGAGCAATGTGGGATAAATCCAAAAAGAGGAAAGAAAGTTCATTTTTTAGAAAGTGTGGAGAGAAAAGGAATTTTATTTATTTTTAATTATTTGTTTCCCTTTTTTCATCACAAAGAGCTTTCAGTGGATTTTTTTATTTATTTAAAAGAATGAGTCTCTTTTAATTAAACAAGATAAGTTTATTTAATAAAAAGAGGAATATTTAAATAAATAAGATAAAAGAATCAGGAAAAAGGATTTTTGTTTTATTTTTATTTGATTTATTTCCTTTTCCATCATAGATTTTGCTTGAAGTGGGGATTTTATTTATTTAAAAGAGGAATTATCTTTTAATTAAATAAGATAAAATCATTCAATTAAAAGGGATTTTAATTAAATAATATTATTTTATTTAAGATATTTATTTTAATTAAATAAGCATATTTTATTTATTTAAAAGCGAATAGTTCTTTTAATTAAACAAAATTATTGATGAAATGATCAAACCTTAGAAATATTTGAATTATTGATTTAATTGCGAATTGATCAAGGAATTGATTTGAAAATTGCAAAGCATTGATTCAAGAAATTGATAAATTAATAAATGGGGCCCAAAGTCTAGGTGACCATTTTAGGGTGCATACATTTGCCCCTCTTTGGGTAATGTGTGATCATTCTGGGAACACATGTAGCCAAAGAATGGAATTGAAATGTGAGATCGATTTGGGATTACAAAACAACCCAGATGTGTGTTCGACGAATGGGAACACATCAAGACAAAGATAAGCTGATTGAAAAAGACAAGGCCAACACCCCTATAGATAGGTAATTGTCAAGTCTCAAGAAAAGTTTGATTGATAGGTTTGATAAAGTTGAATCAAGGATTGAAGTTTGATAGGTACTACCCCCTCGTGATCAAAATTGAAATGAGATAGAGGAGAAACAGTAAATTGACAAATTTGATCAAATCAAACTAAAGATAAGGATCACAGAACCAAGGTAGATCATGAAGAAATATTATTCCCTAAGGTTGAATTAGAAGAAAAGAAGTGGGGTGAAAGTGAATGGAAGATAGAAGTTTGGAAGAAATGGAAAGAAATGGAGAGAAGAAAGAGAATTTTCCTTAAGTAAGAGGATGCCCCAAAATCAATCAACTATTTAAGATAGAGAATTTTGATTGAGATCATGAAAGAAGATAAGGAAATGAAGATCAAAATGTGATCACAGTTGACTAAAATTCCAAAAGAAAGATGAAGGAAAACCCTCTCAAACTCCTAATCTAGCCTAAAAATGCAAATTAACATGAAGTCTAACAATGAAAGCTACATGAAAATGCAAAGGTGTACTTGCAATAGAGCAATTGCAACATAGGATTTTGTGTTCATCATTCATCAGAGAATGTTAAGGAACTTATTTTCATCACTGGGCCATTATTAATGGACATCAAAAAATCACACAATCATCACTAGTTACAAGTGCAACTATGAAGATATGAATGTGATTGTGTGTGAGTGATTTACACCTTCATGAAATAACAAGATTAACTAAGAACAACAAGAATTAGAGCAAAATAATCTAATAAATGCATAATTAATCTATCAACATCTCATGGATCTCTAAAATAAAGTGGTAAATGAGGCTCTCAGCTATGATCCTCACTAGTGACACTCTAAAGATGAGAATTAAGCTATATGATATGCAAATTTAGATATATTCTATCAAATTCTAGCTCTATTTGATGAACAATCTACTATGATCAAAGCAATTTAAGCTAATTAGCAATGACAAATGATAAGTGAGTGATATGGATGCAAATTGACAGAGCTTTGCTGCAATTCAAAGATATGGAGTGGATGATTAATGCCTCAAAATGCCTTCTATTTATAAGATTTTCCCAAGGGTAGGGGGTAGAGTGAGATAACCATGGTTATGCTTGGGTAAGGTCAATTGGCTTTGCTTTGTCCCTAAATTGGGGGACAAACATTTAAATGGTTTCAAAAGGCTGGACCATTTCAACAAAAGTGAGTGATTTGTGTCCATTTTGTCTCCTTTTTCCTTTGTTGAGGGAATTTCATATTTATTAATTAATTAAAGTAATTAAATTTAGCCATGAAGGGTAAGAGGTTCATTTTGATTTTTCATTTCAACAACTATGTCATTAATTGAATTTAATCAATTTCTTAGTGTTTTTCCCCTTTTCAAGCTTTATTTAATCATTTAATCATTTAATTGAATTTTCCTTTGATTTGAATTGCCTTTGTTCCATTTATCGATTTTTAGTGCTATTTTATGATTTGTTGTACCTTTTGATTAAATTAAGCCTTTGCCAATTTTCCATGTCTACAAATGCCCCTCTTTGAGTCGATGTGCGAAGAACACCGATTCAAAGATTTCCTTAGTATGATGATCTGATTCAGGTCCTGGTTCTGATATGCCTCTGATCGTTCTGATTAATGTACTTCCTGATGATGATGATGTGCCTCTGATGATGGTGCTGATATGATTCTGATGCCTCTGATATGATATAGGTCCTGATTTGATGATAAAGGTCCTGGGTTAACTGATAAAGGTCCTGGGTTAATTGATAAAGGTCCTGGGTTGATTTAACCCTGTTAATGATGTCATGTACCCCCTTTTTGATGCGAAAATAAAACCCTTGGGAAAAATGCACATGCAATTAATCTAACATGAGAATGCATTTAACCTTTTTATGAATGCAGCTAAGTGTCACTAGCTTTTAGCAAATAAATGCCTTGAGGATATATTTTCATCATTGAGCACTTGGGACCGGAAAGTCGATACAATCACCACTGCCCACTGACATGATGATATGAATATCACTTTTTATTTACTGCTCATATGGTAACCTCCGTTTTGCTTTCCCATCGGTCTCATCGATATGACTATCACTGATTTCAAAAAAATCATGAGAGTACGAATACCGATTTTGTTGGATTCTATGTTGCAAGTGGATTTTGTCATTTAGATATGAAGAATCTAAATATCCAAGGTATCCGGTTGCGTAAACAAACAAAGGTTAACTCATTGTTTTATAAGATAATCCTCGATGGTTCTTTGATGACCATGTCTTTAGATGAATTCTCATAAGGCAATGAATTTTCCTCCAAATAGTCATTTCATAGTCAAGAAAAATATCATGTCTCCATCATTGCCAATCTAGTCGAAACATCATTGATGAGCTAAAAAGACTTGATACAAATTGAATGAATGTAAGTAAACAGATTTTTAACCAACTTTTCAAAAGAATCTATCTAAGTGTTTTGCATTGTTTTATGATCTTCAACAAAATATATTTCCAAGTGTTTGATCATGACATGATTTTTGATTTTTAATCCTGAATAATAAGTCAATTTAGGCTTCAAGGATTTTGTTGTGGTAGTCAACTTCTTCGTTATCAATCAAAGGTTTACAAAAATCTGATCTCTCTTCTGAAAATGTTGATCCCTTTCTGCTTGTGACTGAATTTTGTTCATATGAATCCTTTTTTGAGGTACCCACTTTCCAATCCATTTATGCTGCCCCCAAGTATTTGATGTATCAATTTTGACAACTTTAGGCAATGCAAAGGATGGTGCTACAAACTGTTATTATGACTATGTACAAATGACGGATGCAATGAAGGTTTAGACAAATGGGATGATGAGATGCATTATATACACATGTGGCTAGGAAGGAAATGACTTAAGGGAACCAAAAGTGCTTGTTACCAAGTTTTCACTTGTGGGTATTCTCTTTTTTTTTTGCTACCGAGGCGCCTATTTGCTAGGTTTTCACCAAGGCACTTTTTCTCTTTTTTCATTTTTTTTTTTTATATTTCTCTTTTTTTTGTATTTTTTTTTTTTTTCATTATCACCTTGGCGCCTATTTGCTAGGTTTTCACCAAGAGATAGTTTTTCAAATGTTTTTGCTTTCTTCAGGCTCAATTTTCCACTGTTTTTGATCTTTCTTCTTTTCCAATGTTTTTGAATTTTCCATTTTCAAATGTTTTTGGTATTTTCAAGATCCCTTTTCAATTATGTACAATAATTATGATGCTCTCTCATCTGATACTCTTTATACTCTTTCATCTGTTTTAGGTGTAGAATCTCTTCAAATGAATGCTATTTATGGGTTCTTGTAATTCTTCACCATTACAATCTGATAACTTATATGTTCCAGTTCCAAAGGATGACACTATCACAAATGGGCCTATCCAATTAGCTTCCCACTTTCCTTTCTTTTCCCTTTCAACTTGATTTTTGGGATTTTCTCTTAGTACCAAGTCTCCTACTTGAAAAGTTCTTGGTTTGATGTGTTTGTTGTAATTGTGTGCAATCCTGTTTTGATAAACTTTTAAATGCTCATAAGCTTGAGTCTAATGTTCCTCTAACAATTCCAATTGTTGTAGTCTGGCAATCCTATAATCCTCATCAGTGATCAATCCTCTTAATGAAACCCGTAGAGATGGAATTTTAACTTCTAATGGTAGAACTGCTTCGGTTCCATAGACTAAAGAGAATGGGGTGGCTCCTGTAGGTGTTCTGATACTAGTTCTGTAAGCCCATAGTGCGGGATTTATTTGCACGTGCCAATCTCTTCCTGATTTGTTAACTGATCTTTTTAATATTTTGAGGATATTTTTGTTTGTTGCTTCAGCTTGTCCATTGCCTTGTGGATAATAAATGGATGATGAATGATGTGTAATGTGAAATGTCATGCAAAGTTCATCAATATCTTGATTTTTGAATTGTTTCCCATTATCTGTGATAATGGCATGTGGAATACCATAGCGGCAAATTATGTGGTTCAAAATGAACATTGAAATTTGTTTGCCGGTTGCTGTTGTTAATGGAACTGCTTCCACCCATTTGGTGAAGTATTCTGTTGATGTGATGATATACTTGTGTCCGTTTGAAGATGGAGGATATATGATTCCAATCAAGTCAAAACCCCATTGATAAAAAGGCCATGGTGTAATGAATGGGTGTAATTCTTGAGCCGGTGCATGTATCATATTACCATGATATTGACATTTGCTGCATGTCTTCACAAATTGACAAGCATCCTTTTCTAATGTCATCCAAAAGTACCCTAGACGAAGGATTTTCTTAGCTAGATTAAAACCGCTTGAGTGTGACCCGCAAATGCCTTCGTGGACCTCGTGTAAAGCTAACTTAGACTCTTCTTCCTCTAGACATCTAAGTAACGTCCCATCAAGACCCTTACGATACAATGTGTCTGAAAGGATTAGGTAACGGGCGGCTTGGCGTATGAAGTTACATTTTTGGGCACGAGTTTGGTCTATGGGGAGTACTTGGTCTTTAAGGTAAGTATAGATGGGTCCATACCAAGGAGAGTCATGTCCATGTAAAAGAGCAACAATTTGGGTGTCAGGAAGGTTAAATGCCGGTTTTACCAACTCTTCCACCAAGAATTCATACTTCTCATTTTGATCTGGTTTTTGTAACAATGAAGCCAAGGTAGCCATGGCATCTGCTGCTCTATTCTTTTCTCTTGGAATCTGTTCAAATGTGATCAAAGCAAAGTACTTCTTCCATCCATCAATCAAGGTTTTATATTTCATCAATGTTATGTCCTTGGTATTGTATTCATTATTAACCTGATTGATTATGAGTTGGGAATCTCCATACACTTGTAATTCTGCAATACTCCATTCTAAAGCCATTTTGATGCCAATGACTAATGCCTCATATTCCGCTATGTTATTGGTGCATGGAAATAAGAGTTTATAAGACTTTGGAATGGTGTATCCTTGAGGAGTAACCAATAATATACCTGCTCCAGAACCTCCTTGTGTGTAAGATCCATCAAAATATAACTTCCATGTCTTTGCTTCTATGTTGACAATTTCTGCATCTGGAAATTCAATTTGCATGGTTTGTGTAGACTCCATTGGGTTATCTGCTAAGTGATCTGCTATCACTTGTCCTTTAATTGCTCTTCTATCAACATATTCAATGTCAAATTCACTTAGGATCATGACCCATTTTGCTATTCTACCTGTTAAGGCAGTTTTACTTAGTAAGTATTTGAGAGGATCAATCTTGGCAATTAATTTGATCTTATGCATCAACATATAATGTCTTAGTTTTTGAGATGCAAAAACCACTGCTAGACATGCTCTTTCCATGAATGAATAATTAAGTTCATATTTTATTAAGGTTCTACTAAGATAGTAGATTGCCCTTTCTTTTCCTTGCTCATCTTCTTGTGCCAACAATATGCCTAGAGACCTTTCTGTGGCTGATATGTATAACAACAGTTCTTTACCTTTGATAGGTGACATAAGAATAGGTGGGTTTATCAAATAAGTCTTCAAAGTAGCAAAGGCCTTATCACATTCTTCATCCCACATAAATGTAGTGTCCTTGTGTAACAAGCTGGTGAAGGAGTGACACTTTTCTACTAATTGAGAGATAAATCTCCTTATTGATTGAATCTTTCCTTGTAGTGACCTCATTTGGCTAATATTTCTTGGAATCTCCATTTCTAGAATTGCTTGTACTTTTTCAGGATCAACTTCAATGCCTTTTGCTGACACTATATAACCCAATAACTTGTCGGATTGGACACCAAAGGCACACTTCTTTGGGTTTAGTCTAACTTTGAATTGTTCTAACCGAATGAATATTTTTCTTAGGATTTGTAAATGCTCTTCTCTATTGTGGGATTTTGCTAGAATGTCATCCACATAATCTTCTAAAAGAGTATGCATCATGTCATGGAAAATAGTTGTCATGGCCCTTTGATATGTAGCTCCAGCATTTTTTAAACCGAAGGGCATGACATTCCAACAAAAAGTACCCCAAGGGCAAGTAAATGCTGTCTTTTCTTGGTCTTCGGGAGCAATCTTAATTTGGTTGTAGCCACTAAATCCATCCATTAATGAGTACATTGCGTGACCTGCTGTCAAATCCACTATGGTATCAATGCTTGGCAATGGGAAGTCATCTTTGGGACATGCAAGGTTTAAATCTCTGAAATCCGTACACACACGGATAGATTTATCATGCTTAGTAACTGGCACAATGTTAGAGATCCAATCAGCATATGCTATTGTTCTTATGAATCCCACCTTTAATAATTTTTCCAATTCTGCCTTGACTAGAAGAGCCACATGTGGGTGCATTTTCCTTAGTTTTTGCTTCACAGGTTTAACTCCGGGTCTAACATTCAAATGATGCATTATGAAATCAGGATCCAATCCAGGCATATCGGCATATGACCATGCAAAATTTACTTGTTGTTCTTGGAAGAATTTGATAAAGTCCTCTCTTTCAAGAGATGTAAGTGATGCAGCCAAGTGTACAACCTTTGGCTCTAGTTCTGTACCAATGTTAACTTTTTCTGTTGGTTCTATAAGAATAGATGACCGTTCTTCTTCATGTTCAGGCAAAGTGTCCAATCTCTCTTCTAATGGTGCCACAGTTGGGTTTTCACCAATAGAACTTTTCATTTTTTTATTTTTTTTCATTTTTTCTTTTTTTTGACTAAGAGATTGGACCCTTGCTGTTGTCATCATGTCCGTATTGAGTTCGTTGGTGAAAGAGGGTTCAACCGCATTGAGGTATTGGTTTGTTGTTTGGTCATTTGGGAAGTAAAGTAAGTCATGTGGTTCAGTTTGATCCCAATCAATGAGGTCTGGATGTATCAAAATTAAGGAATTATTGGGTAAGGTATCATCAATAGGATCTATGGACATGACTTCGTTTGAGGGTTCATACATTGTATCATTTAAATCTATGATGTGAGCTTCCTCAAGATGATCCATGGAAGCAGGGTCAAAGTCCCCTTCGCTTGAATCCTCGTCGACCTCTACTGGAAACAATGTGGGAAAAGCTACAAGCGGGTTAAAACTAATGTTTGAATTTCCCTCCTTTGAAGGTGTCCAAAATGTTTCTATCCATGCTCCACTACTAGATGCTTGTTCTATATTAGGCCTTTGAATAGAAGATTCTTCATTAATTGGAGCATCTTGTTTTGGGATTTTTGCATAAGTATGTATAGCAATGACTTCTTTATCTTGACATGACTCATCTGATAAAGTATCCCATTCATAATCCCTAGAGTCATCACTATCTCCTTCGGATTCTAATGCATTTATTTGAGGATGAAAATCATGCATTGGACTTGAACTTTCTCCCTTATATTGAAAACCTACTCCGGATTTTTCATGACTTGCCCTCCAAACAGGTTCAATAGGTTCTAATAATCCTCTATTTCTTTGGCCTAGGGGTCCTCTTCCTTTGTATCCCATCTTTTGCATAATATCAAATCCTTTCCCATATTGTTCTGTTTGTATATTGACATGCTGAATTCTTTCCATGGGAGTGTCTAGGGTACCATCCTCATCATGATAAAGCCATTGGAGGACATCATCCTCTTCCTTATCCCATGTTGCTTTGCTATCTTCCCTCACAAAATAAGAATTATACTTATGTGGAAGATGTTCTTTTGAGGGTTTTCCATGTGATTTAGGAGACATGGGCATGTCAAATAGAGAAACTGAATATTCTCCTACCCCTTTTGAACTAATCTTGCATTGTTTGTCAAATTTGTTCATCATCTCACTCATGTATTGGTAATGATCTGCTTTAGCTTGTTCTTTTTCCTCTTTAGTAGGTTTGTAGATCACTGTTTCCAATTTAGGTGCCACATATGGACTTTCCATCACATTTGGACCCTCGTAGCTCACTTTTTCCTTGCCCTTAGTTGATGTAGTTGAGCTAGCTTGAAGAGGATTTTGTGCATCTTCATTGGTGATTCTTGGAACAACTCCTTCACGATTATGTGGAATGTATAATTCATGCAAGGGTTTGAGTGCATTACAATATTGAAATGGATTTGAGTCTCCTCCAACTGTGATTTCTTCACCCATGTATGGGAACTTGATGCATTGGTGGTATGTGGAGGGGACAGCTTGCATCTCATGAATCCAGGGTCTTCCCAATAAGATGTTATAGGTTAATTTCATGTCCAACACTTGACATGTGGTTTCCTTCTTAACTGGTCCCACTTGGATGGGCAACACAATCATGCCTTTAGAAGCTCTTTCAGCCTCATCATAAGCTTTTATGGTGATTTTCTTTGTAGGGTCAATGCAAGACTCGGATAGACCTAAGGATTTTACAAGACTCAATGTGCATATGTTAAGGCTAGCCCCTCCATCAATAAGGGCTCTTTTGACTCTATGCCTTTCGATCAAAACCTCTATATGTAATGGAAAATTCTGAGGATGAGTTATAGACATGTCATCTTGATCTGAAAATGAAAGACAATGAGGAGCCACAAGATGTCCTACCATATTTTGAAATTTTTCTTCCCCTAAGGTAGTAGAAACATGTGTCTCTTCCAAAGCTTTTTCCAAAATCTCTTTATGATTTGGTGACAACTTCAATAACTCTAAGATTGAGATTTGTGCTGGAGTACGTTGTAATTGGTCCACCAAACTATAAGGTCTTGCTGCTGTAGGAGGTTGTTTGACCACAATGTTGGATGGTGGGATATTGGTGTTTTGAGGGACTATCCCTTGTAAAGTCATTCTAGAATTCTGCCCTCTTGTAATGACATTTGTTGCTTCCTTTTGAGGCTGTTCATTAATGATGATAGCATTAACAATATGATCATATGATGGCGCAAAGTTGAGATTATTGGCACTTTGTTTCTTGCCATTTGATGACTCACCTTTATCATGTTTGTAAAAAGGTTGTTTGAAGGCCGTATGATCTTCATTATTTTGGGGTCCATCAACAGTGATTATGTTATTATCTATCAAGTCTTGCACCACATTCTTTAATTGTAAACATTCATTTGTAGGGTGCCCCCGAATCCTATGATATTCACAATGATGCTTAGCATCCCACCAACCCAGCTTGTGGTCTGGTTCATAAGGCTTAATAGCGGGTAATGCAATAACATTGTTAGCTATGAGAGCCTTTAATGCAGTTTCAAGTGATTCTCCCAAGGGTGTAAAGTGTCTTGCAGGAGTGGGCTTCAAATACTTATCATACTTGCTGTTTTGATCCTTGTTTCCTTGATTATTCTTATTGGCATTGTTATTGTTGTTGGAAGGTGCATTATATGCTTGATTAGCATTATTCACTTGATTTGGTGTCTTTGTAAGGGAAAATGGAATCACCTTCAAGTTGCTGGATTCCACTACACCATCATTAACAATACCTTTGTTGTTATTCTTTGCAGCATAACGGCTATTGTTGTTGTACCAACTTTTATTTGGATTGTTGTTATTGTTGGTATTGTTGTTGTTGGAGTTAGAGTTATTCTTATTTTCCTTGTGCAATTTCAACTCTCCACTCTTAATCAACACTTCTTCCGTTGTGATTCCGTTATCAATTAAATCTTGAAAGGTTTTGGGACATTGCATCCTTAGTCTATAATTCAGCTCGCTTCTTAAACTGTTAATAAAGATATCCATTTTTTCTTTCTCCGGTACACTTCTTGGATATCTAGCAAATGCAGTCCTCCATCTTTGCAAGAATGTGAGAAAGGCTTCTCCATCTTGTTGCTTCGTGTTACATAACGTTATCATGGTGACCTCATGTTTGATGTTATAAGAGTAATGAGTCACGAATTTAGATGCTAACTCTTCAAAGGATTTTATGCCGGATGGTAGTTTTGAAAACCAATCCATGGCTGTTCCTCCCAAGCTTCTTGGGAATAGTCTCATTAAATAGGTTGATTCATGCATGAATTCAAGACTCAATGCACAAAACCCCCGAAGATGATCATGTGGGTCAGATGTTCCTTCATACCTCTCATATTTAGGAAATGTTACATTAATGGGAAAAGGCACCATGACCAAACTCTTATCGAATGGAAAAGGACATAATGTTTCAATAGAGAAAGGCTTAGGAGCCCCATTTTGTTTCAAACTGTCAATTTCCATTTGTAATGCCTTGAATTGTTTCCTCATTGCTTCCATAGGGTCTTCTATTTCCTTGGGCTTTAATTGCTCTATGTCAAAATCTTTAGGTAGCTTTACCCCCGTTTGTATTAAGTCCATGAAGTGTTTTTCTTTATCCATAAGCATGGTCTTTTTCATTAGTTCTATGAAATAAGGACATTGTCTTGCCTCTAATGCTCTTTCAATCGTGGCTTCTTCTGCAGTTGGGGGTAAATTTGTATTATGAGGAGGAAATAAGTTGTTGCCTTGTGAATTTGCCTCTTGAGAATTAGGATCTCTTCCTCCATTATTAGAATTTCCTTGATTGTTGTTAAGATCCATACCTCCATTCATGTTGTTCCCTTGGTTGTTATTAGGATCTATGCCCCCATTCATGTTGTTCCCTTGGTTATTGGGATCGATATTTCCTAGGGTACCACTAAACATGTTAATGTCCTTTTCCTTAGTGAGATTTTCAGTCACTCGTGAAGTAATGAAAGTGTTCTTTGGAAATGGGAGCTCTTCTCCGTTGTAGGTCCCGTCTGTTTGTAATGCTTTCCTTATAGAGAGTGACCTTGTAATAACAGGCATGAACAAACTTTAAGGGTATGTTGACTTTCTTCTCTTGATAAGCTATTTTTGGAATAAGGTAAAAGTTTTTTATCACTTTTAAATGGTTTAAAATTTTAATGGTGTTTTGATCAATAACTTTGGAATATCTTGTTTGAAAATAAAAACAATCTCAACACACACATCAATTGGGTACCATATCCCTAGAATGCTCTAATGTGTATATTTTTGAACGTTTTCACAGGTTTAACACAAGAATAGCTTCCACACAATCTACCTAGCACATAATTGGTTCGTAAACATGGCTCTAATAAGTAGTTTTTCTATTTTACCGTTATGTAGTAAGTTTTCCGTTCAAAAGAAATCTTAGCTTTTCATCCCCCAACTATGTTAAGGGGCTTCCCACACGCACAAAAGCATGATTTTGCGCAATCCATTAGGACTACTAGAGGAAGTTCGAAAGAGCTAAAATCTTTTTGTCGTGTACCCCATTAAGGATACCCGCGTTTCATTTTATAGTGGGTCGGATTCTCGCAGCAAAAGCAAGTGTATCCCACTTTGGGCTGTCCCTCTCACCGGCCCTTCTAAGGCAATCTCGGGAGGCGAGCCCACTAAGTTTTAAACATGTTTATTTGAAAGCATGAAAAGTGGATTTGGTAGAGCAAGTTTGGGAATTTGATTCACTCAAAGAGTGAAGAGCATATCCCTATTGCTTTTCCCTTATCCCAAACACTCACAATCAAATTTGGTTCTTTTTCAACCCCGTGACAAAGGGGTTCTTAGAATTGAAGTGTTTATTTTTTTCCTTTTATGATTAAACTATGTTTTGAACTTTGAAAATGCCACAATTTAAGGGAAGTGCAAGCTTGATGAGAAAAATACCTCAAACGATGCTAGCAAAGGCTAGGCGCATTTTTAAGTAGTAGATTTTTCATTTTCTCTTCAAATCCTCCTCTTACCTTGGCAAAACGTTCCCTCCACCAACAAGTTAGTCAGCACAATACAAACAAAGTGAGGGGAAACCAAAATCAAAGCTAAAAATGATATAATTGATTATGCTTTTGATTCTTTGTTTACCAAAATACTTGCAAAATTCTTACAAATTTAAAGACTAAATTCCCAATTCAATGAGACATATTTTCGTTTGTAAGCATCTACAACAGCAATGTATTTAGCATGTAATTCTACTTCTTTCTCTAAATTATTGTTGAGAACAAAGGTAGAATGTACCCGGTTTTCTTTCCTTATCTTTTTAGAGATCAATTTCTCCTCTAAGTTGTGTCTTCTCTCTGGTTTTTGCACTTTCTTATGACAGACCATGCTCCTGAGACAAAAAAAAATGACAGTGAAGTTAGCATACAGTCCTTATTTTGACAAAATAGAGAAAATACAGTCAGGCGACATTATCCAGACTACAAGCGAGATCAAATTTAATGAAGACGTGACTACTTTAACCGCGAGCGTCACCAAAAGGGGCTCAAGCGAGATTAAAATAGTCAAGTGCGATATCAAATTTTGCAAACGCGTGAAATCTTTAATACAGGCGACACAAACAATTACTCTCATACAATATAAATGCTAAACCAGGCGACATTTCTTTTGCTAAAGGCGATATCTAATTTAATAAAGACGTAATTACTTTAACCGCGAGCATCACCAAAAGGGGCTCAAGCGAGATTAAAGTAATTAAGTGCGATATCAAATTAAATGAACGTGTGAATTCTTTATCTGAAGCGACAAATTAACTCAGAGAAGCGACATTTAATTAACTGAAAATGACATTTAAAATATCAAAAGCAACAAATTAAAAGCGAAATGCAGGAAACTCCCTTTACACCAGGCGTAAATTTATTCCTCGGCCGCGGTTTTTAATTCTTTGGAGGCGACATCTAAATAGCCAAAGGCATCAGCTTCTTGTCCGTGAGGCGAGAATTTAATGTCCGGAGGCGTGATTTATTTGTCCAGGAACGTAATTCTGCTGTCTAAGAAGCGTGAGCGTTTGGACTCCAAGCGACATCTAAATTACCGCGAGTGACATCTCTTTACTGTAGGCATGATTTCTTTACTGGTAGGCATGATTTCTTTCCTGTAACCTGCAAACAGTGAGCAAAATCATGCAATTCTAGCCTAAATTTTGCAAATAACGTGGAAATTTTGATAAATTTGAGGTCTAGAGCCCCACGGTGGGCGCCATTTGTGTGTGAGTAATTTACACCTTCATGAAATAACAAGATTAACTAAGAACAACAAGAATTAGAGCAAAATAATCTAATAAATGCACAATTAATCTATCAACATCTCATGGATCTCTAAAATAAAGTGGTAAATGAGGCTCTCAGCTATGATCCTCACTAGTGACACTCTAAAGATGAGAATTAAGCTATATGATATGCAAATTTAGATATATTCTATCAAATTCTAGCTCTATTTGATGAACAATCTACTATGATCAAAGCAATTTAAGCTAATTAGCAATGACAAATGATAAGTGAGTGATATGGATGCAAATTGATAGAGCTTTGCTGCAATTCAAAGATATGGAGTGGATGATTAATGCCTCAAAATGCCTTCTATTTATAAGATTTTCCCAAGGGTAGGGGGTAGAGTGAGATAACCATGGTTATGCTTGGGTAAGGTCAATTGGCTTTGCTTTGTCTCTAAATTGGGGGACAAACATTTAAATGGTTTCAAAAGGCTGGACCATTTCAACAAAAGTGATTGATTTGTGTCCATTTTGTCTCCTTTTTCCTTTGTTGAGGGAATTTCATATTTATTAATTAATTGAAGTAATTAAATTTAGCCATGAAGGGTAAGAGGTTCATTTTGATTTTTCATTTCAACAACTATGTCATTAATTGAATTTAATCAATTTCTTAGTGTTTTTCCCCTTTTCAAGTTTTATTTAATCATTTAATCATTCAATTGAATTTTCCTTTGATTTGAATTGCCTTTGTTCCATTTATCAATTTTTAGTGCTATTTTATGATTTGTTGCACCTTTTGATTAAATTAAGCCTTTGCCAATTTTCCATGTCTACAGTGATTTATATCGGATTGGAATGTGGAAAGATTCTAACATAAGCATCAGAGACATAAAGGGTCAAGATGACTTCAATGTTAGCTTACCCAATTTAATGTAGCAAAACCACTCTCGCATCAAGGCATAGATGTTGGGATGACTATAAGAACGATTGTGCAAAAACAATCAAAGATGATGCCTCAAATCTCCTAAGTGTGTCAAGGGAACAACAAGAGACACTCAAGAGCTTCAAGACCACACCCACAAGCAGAAAGAAATTAAAAAAATGCCCCATATCAAGTCCTCTAGCTATGCATCATAGAGAGACTTATTAGACAAGGACACTCAACGAAAATCAATAATAGTTAGCACACAAAGAAAAGATCATGACATAGCTCAAGCATTAAGTGTTGTGTTTAAAAATTTAAGTGTGTTCATTGATACTGAGTTTTGAGGATAAGGACCAAATGCTTGCAAGTAGGTAAAATCACTTGACAAAATTGGATAAGACCAAACTGATAAGTGTTGAAAAACACTTGATGTCAGAGGTTGTGTTGAAAAACACAATTCAGGTGGTGTTGAAAAACACTGTTTGTGAGGTGTCCTAAAGACTGACGTGTCCAAGAGACCAAAGCTAACACAGTTATGACCCCTAAATAAAGACAAAGACCAATTCCAAACCAAGGCAACAAGGACAAGGCATGATGGAGAAATGCTAAGTGTCGAGTACGCATGCTAAGAAATAGGGGTGCAAAGGCCTCAAGTAGCGTTCGTTTCCAGGTTTTCACCACTTGGATTTTATTGCAATTTTTTCAGAACTTTTTATATATATATTTTTTTTTGTATTTTTGCTACCAAGGTGCCTGTTTCCAAATTTTCACCAAGGCACTTTTTCTATTTTTTTGAATTTTTTGATTTTTTTAGTATTTTTGGAATATATAATTTTTTTTTGAGATACATCAAAGGACCTATCGCTACGTTTTCACTAGGATGCTCTTTTTTTCAGGACATTTTCCAATTTTTAGGATTTTTTCAACATCATATATGAAATTTTTTTTGGAATTTTTTTCAAGATCAATAAATATGTACAAAGGATGCCCCTAGACAGAACATGCATCACACTCCCAAGCAAGATCACATCGTGTAGTCCCAATGTCTAGCAAGGTGGAGAACAAGAGGGATGAGAAAGCTAGTGCAAGAGATGGAAGACAAGAGAATGAAGGAGAATGAAGGGAAGAAATCCCCAAAGACAAACTCCTCAAGAGTACTCAATCTAGGGAAAAATTGTCATGTAAAGTACATTTGGGAAAGCAATGAAAGGCCAACATCGAATAAGTCACAAAAGAATAACTCAAGAGAAGGAATGGATGTAGTCCAAAGGAGTAGACAGGTCAAGAGGCTTCATAGCATCGTGTTTTACTATTTTTTATTAGATCAAGACCAAAGGGGAAAAGGATAGCGAAAGGCTAGAATGAATGGAGGAAAATAGATATGAAGGCTAAACAAGAAGGGAATGAAAGAAATATCATCATAAGACAGCTCACAAAATAGCCAAATGTTCATGTATAAGGTCAACTTGCCAAGATCACAAATGGAAGATGGAATGGATGAAATATGTAGAAGAACTGCGCATGATGTCTGATTGCCAAGTTTTCATCATGGTACTTATCCAAGGTGCCACAAGGGAGTGGTTTTCACCATAGGATGAATTTATTTCTCTTTACTTTTGCTACCAAGGTGTCTGTTTCCAGGTTTCCACCAAGACATGTTTTCAAAAAAAAAATTTAATTTTTTTTAATTTTTAATTTTTTTTAAGAAGGTAATCTTTTCAGATAATGCTCCTTGAAAGGATAAACCATGATATGCCAAGGATTAAAAATGATATGCTCAAAGATGCTGATAGGGAAAGGAAGATGGAAGATAAAAATGGAGGGTAAGGTTTTATGTAAAGCGAGGTTGGAAGATAGGAGGAATAGGCAAGTGAGGAAAAAGGATAGAAGGTAGAAGGATAATGAATGGAAGGATTGTGAAAGGGTATATGGAAAGGAAGACAAGATCAACATCAACACACACCTTGAAGGGTGGTGAGAGGATGGAGGAAACATGAATGAAGGAATATGGCAAATGGATAGAAGAGATTGCGGTTTAGGTGCATGGAATGAAAGATTGTTTTTGGAAGAAGATGAAGTGGAAGCCTTTGGAAGCTTGAATGTCAACTTCACTTTTTGTTCAACATGAGACTCTTTCAAGAGAGACTTTGGAATCCATATAGTCATAGACTTTTCATTTCTTTTTGATGATTTAGAGAGAATATCTTCAATGATGGATTTTGGAACCCATACTTATCTTGTAGTTTTCTTCTTAGATATCTCTTTTGAATTTATGCTCCCATGTTGATTAGAGAAGACATGGTGATCCTCTTTTTTAGATGGATTCTTATATTGCTTCTTTTTCTTGTATTGAACATTCAAGTTACTTCCAATAGACTTGGGACTTGTGGAAGAAGAAGGAGGATATGACTGGTTTAGATGGGTGAGCGGATGAAAATGATTCAAGGGTAGGCATCTATGTTGATCTTGAGGAAAGATAGGAGATGGAGGGACATAAGGACCCAAGATGGATGATGAATTAGGAGAGTTAGGAGGGTAAATTGAAGGGATATAAGGACCCAAGATGGAAGGCAGATGTGAAGCCCTTAGTAGTGGTGGAAGAGGTCCAAGGATGGAAGTGGAAGATGCAAAAGGATAATCAACAAGTTCATCAACATCTATATGACAACCAAGGACATCAACATCTTTAGAATGAGCATTAGGATTTTCAATAGGAGTATGAACATCTTGAATAGGAGCATCTTCTTTGATAGGATTTTTCGGAGCTTGCAAAGACTTAGGAAGAGTAGAAAGTGGAAGCGAACATGGAGTGGTAGAACAAGAAGATGGAAGACTTTGATCTTGACAAGGAGCTTTGGATAGCACAAGCACATAATCCTTCTCTTGATTTTAAAAAGGCCTAACATTAGAAGTAACAGTACTATTGTCAATAAGCTCAACAGTGTAAGTAGTAGCTTGATCTTGCTTAGGCGAACCATGAAACGGATAAGAGACATCATGAAAAGGCTTGGGTGACAAGGAGGGTCTTTGATCTTGATCTTTCTTTATGTTCTTTTCTTTATCATTTTTAAAGTCCTCTTGACATGGAGCCACTTCTAAAGATAAGGAAGCATGTTGGAATTATATGGAAGACTTTGGAATAGATGGTGAAGGATTGGCTGAAGTAGGCATTGTAGCGCATAAAGGCTAAGGCTCTTTAGGTTTAGCATTATTGAAAGTATTTGCAGCCAAGTGAAGGTTAGCTTGAGTTTCTTTGAGAGGTAGCCCTTGAGGATAACTATAGGGAACCGCATGAAAAGTATTAGGGCTTTTGGTAGATGAAGGACTTGTGAAAGATTTGATAGACTCATAAGCTTTAGGAAATGTGTGGGTATTGGAGGAAGTAGGGGATGAAAGGGAACCATCACAAGACAAAGGTTCAACATTAACATGATCTTGCTCGAGAGTGTAATCTTTATTTTCAGCATGAGATTTCTTAAAGGAAAGATTCTTATAGCATTTACGTTTATAATCAGTGCATTGAGATTTCTCTTCCTCAAATGAAGTAGATTTATCGTCTAGGTATTGTTCACAGAAATCATCAGTCTCTTTCAAAATTAGAGTCATATGGATCACCATCACAATCTATCCAATGTGACGACCCTTTTCTAGTAAGCATGAGCTCATGACTAGGAGGACTCTTAGGAATAGAGGTTTCATAGGTATCACTACATTGTCCATCATCATAGTCATCATAGTCATCATAGTCATCAAAGACAGGTGTATCATTCTTTGTGGAAGAGGTATCACAATGGCTATCATATTGCTCATCATGGTATTTGAATTATTGATTTAATTGTGATTTGATCAAGGAGATGATTTGAAAATTGCAAAGCATTGATTCATGAAATTGATAAATTAATAAATGGGGCCCAAAGTCTAGGTGACCATTTTAGGGTGCATACATATATTACATACGAAGTGTCAAGTAAAAGCAAAAGAATGTGCATGAAATGTTTGACGAATTGTCTGCCTATGCAAATGTATAGCCCATTCCTTGTCGATGGCATGCCAACATATGAGGCATGGTTGGAGAAGTAAAAGTTCAAATTCAAACACCATTACATAATATCGTGTATCCATCAGATATATTGGTCTAAGAAAGGCATACTTTGAAAGAATACTATTGAACTTGAAGCTTCGGGTCTACATAAAATTGTTTGACAGAATTCCCAAAGACATGGATCAACCTAGTGCCCCGAATTAAAGTGAAAAATTGAGCCACAAAATCTATCAATAGTAAGGTCAACACTTTGTGAAGGATCGAAAGCATTGAAGGATGACATGTTTAAGAAGCAGCGGGGTCGTTTCTCCAAAAGACCTGATTAAAGGAAGCCTGAATGACATATTTCAAATACCCCAAGCCACAAATAGATGATGTAGAAGGGTTCATGATTCCTAAGGTTCGAAGGCAATTTTTAGAGCATAGTGACATGGGTGTCACCATCACGCCATTGGTTCGTAATTGCGATCAACACATAACACAAAATTATGATTGTTGCTATTAAGCCGATATGAACAATTATATATACAAGGGATATTATCAAGCAATTTGATTGCTGAAAAGATCACATGTTAAAATGAAGAGTGTAAGAACTTTAAATACATGCCACCTACTCAAAAAAATGCCAGCCCAATATGCTTTAAAAAGGAAACACATAGCATAATATCAATTGTGACACACAGACCAAGACAAAGGAACTCCCGAATAAGGACAACAGATGTTTATAGAACCAAAGTTCATAGCATGTTGGAGTTGAAAGTGAAACGTGTCAAGCATGAAAACCAACATTAAAATTGTAATATGGAATAATGATATGGTGAGTTGATCTTCAAATTAAATAAAGGATACATGGAAGTGTTGAGGGAGCGAAAGGTATATCCACCTATTAGCCAATTAAAGAAAAATTTATAATAATATAATTCATTTGATTAATGTTGAATACCCAAAGAGTCAGGGATGACAGTAATGAAGCCACAAAATAGTGAAAATATAAGAATAAAGAGAATTTCAAGAAACGATTATTGGAACCGAAAGGCAACTGAGAAGCATTATTTATTGTAAAAATTTTCACACTTGAGAGGTTCTTTTCTTTTTCTGGTAGTCAGTCGGCTATAGGGAGGGAGGAAAATTATTTTATGATATTATTGTAACAAAGGGAGAGGGGAAGAGAAGATATTTTTATTTTTGCAGCTTTTTTATGGATAGAGACACAATGATTAGTTGGTTCTTTTGTTTGTATATCTAAAATAATAAAAAAATGCAATTTTAAATCTGTTGGTTTAGATTTATATTTTTCTGATTGTAAACAATCTGTTGGTTGTTCCAGTCACATTTCTGGTGTTATCTTGTCATGTTTATCAAGTATTTGTATGTGATTTGAAATCAATTGGTTTTATGCACCTACATATGCAAAATAGATATTAGATTTTCCTTTTGTTTCTCTATGATTGAGAAGATTAAATAATTGGTCAGTTGGCCATTTGTTTGTTCATCTCTAAGTCTTTTAAATTTGTAATCACATTCATTTCATAGTGATGAATGAATGTCAGCAACCTTTGTGTCTTCGGGTTAAAGACATATTCTGTATTTAATTCACTGAATATCTTTCTAGGAGGGAGTTGTACCTCTCAATTCAGAGGAGGGTTATCAACTCATGATAACTCATCCAACTGTTAGTCACAGATTGTGCCTTATTTTTGAGTGATTTGAGTTAAGTTATAAACATTTTCAAAAGGGATAAATCTCTTTACTAACAAATTTTCGGTGACTCTGCTGGGGACTGGAAACAAAGATTGGTGTCTGATATTTGGTTCCTTAGTTATATATATATATATATATATATATATATATATATATATATATATATATATATATATATATATATATATATATATATATATATATATATATATATATATATATATATATATGTATATATATGTATATATCCATGTGCAGGAGATTGGTGACTTTGATAAAGTGGTGACTCTGCTGATTCTTAATGCAAATCCAAAAGAGTTGTAAGAATGGGAAAAAGACTAGGCCCCACTATCCTGAAGATTCTTTGGATGAATGATAAGGTTCTACAAGATTTCTAGGAACACTATAAACAAAGTATTTCAAAGGCTGTGAAGTTGAAGATAAGCCTTAAAGATGACCACACCTCTGCCTTGTTGTGGATGAGTTTGTCTCGCAGATTTCACAAGCTCAAAGATTTGGAGGCATGCAAGAGAAAAGTGTAGCAACTCAAAAAATAACTAGAGGTTGTGGAGGAAGAAGCTCTGGTGATTTCATCAAGTTATATCTGGGTAGGTGTAGGATCATGGTATACAAAACTAGGCCCTTAAGTGGCAATGAAAATTCAGAAAATCAAGTTTAGGTAAGTTGACATAAAAATTTGAATAAGTTATAAATATTATATCAAAAATATGTAAGAAGAGAATCTATAGAAAATTGAATTTAGTTTCTAAGATACTAGGCCTTTTTTGAAAAACAATTATTCTATATGTTAAAAATTTTATATTTCAATGTAGTAGTACGAAATTTTCAGGAAAAAATAAGAAGTAGGTGTATGTATGACCACCTTAAACACAATCAAATGATAATTTTTTTTGACCACCTTAAACACAATCAAATGATAATTTTTTTTTACAAGATTCAAGATATAAGTAGTAGACTCATGTCCAGATGTGACACATATTTTTTTGTAATTTTTTTCTAAGTAAATAATTAATTATGATTTTTCTTCTACAACTTTTCCAGAATAAAAAATACTAATCAATTTCTAGATTCGATTGTGTAGAGTTTTTTTACCATCAACGTTTCAGATCATACTACATGATCCATCATTAGGATGCTAGAGAGAAAGAATAACAAAAGATGTAAGATTACAGATCTAGAAGGTAATAAAAGAAGGAGGGGGGGAGAAGGGAAGAGGAGAGAGAAAAGGGAGGTACAAAAATAAAAAATATAAAGAATGCATAAAAAGGCTAAACAAAAAAGATGTCCTATCAAATAAATAAGGAGGTAAAAATGAAAAACCAAAAGGTATAGAACCAACCCAAAAGAGGAAACATAAAGGGGAATCTAAAAAAAGAGACAAATCAAAAGATAAATGAATAAATAAGAAGAAAATAAATAGAAATATAAAGAATAACTAAGTGTATATATACATGTATGTATATACCTGTGTGTATATATACACACACACACACACTAGTATACAAATATATACTTGTAACAATAAGTGTACCAGAGCATATATATGTAGATGTATACATGTGTATATATATGAAAAATAAGCTTGTATATATGTAGACATGTATACATATTAATAATACAAAAACTCTTGTGTCTAACCACGTTAACTTAGCATAACTTTATCAAATTGAAATTTTATTTTATTTTTCTTGTAGTAGGAAAAGCATAGAACTTGACACATGTTTTAGATTTCAAAAATGTTATACAGTTTGAAAGTTATAGCTATTTTTCAATAAGTCTACCAATCAGGACTAGAAAGATAACAAGTAGTTGTATGTCTGACCACATTAAAAAAAATCAAAGGATAATATTTTTTTATAAGATTCTAGATAAAAGTAGTAGACTAATGTCTGGATGTGATGTATATTTTTTTATATTTTTTTCTAAGTAAATAATTAATTATGATTTTTCTGCTACAAATTTTCCTGAATATAAAAACTCTCGTGTCTAACCACCTTAACTTAGTCTAAACTTCATAAAATTGAAATAATTGTTTATTATATTGTATTAGGTGAAGCATAAAAAGTGATGTATATTTCAGATTTCAAAAATGTTATATTGTTTGAAAGTTATAGTTATTTTTCAAAGATTCTATCAATTAGGACTTCTTTTTCACATCGCCACTTTTTGACATACCATGATCCTGCACATACCCATCTCTTGCAACTACTCAGTTATGAGTGAACAAGAAATCAACTCGAGGGAATAGCCTCAAAAGAAACCTATTGTTGATGAGATAAATTATGAGAAAGATCTGATGATCCAGCACTTATGGAATGCCTTCAAAGGGAGCATTTGTGAGGCTGAAGAGAACAAACTGAATCCTTCTGAGGATCCTCGATCCACCATACTGCTAGAATGTGTATATCAAAGATATAATAATCTCAAGAATTCTGATCAAGGAATTCCTATTGCTACAAAGATATCTAAAGAAAAATATGAGATTAAAGAACCCTTGCTCTCCAATCTCTTGGTCTCTGAAGATCAATATTTTTCATCACCAATGGAAAAATCATCAATGCCTTGGATTTCTAACCAGCAACAAAAGGGAAATCAGAAATAAGCTAAACAAGAAGAGCCACATGTTCAAGAAAAGTTTATGGTAAATGTTGGTAAAGAGGTGAGCACTTCAGATTGTCGGTCTTTATTTTTATTTGATAAATATTTTAATCACACCCAAAAAGAGGAGGTTTTTCCTGTTAAGTTTGATCCTATGATTCTTGAAAGTAATGTCCAAAAATCATTTCCCTTAGCTATATACCATGAAGATAGTTCAGCGTGTGACATGCAAAAGGTAGTTTTGGGATCTTATTTTCCTTCTATATCTCAAGGAAACAATATAGTTGACATTGCAGCAGTAGAGAGTCAATTAAGGAATAATGGTGATGAGATTTCTTGGAGCAACATAAACACCTTGTACTTACCTACTAAATACATTGAAGATTTTAAAATTAAAGATAATCCTCTCTTTGTACCCTATGATCTTATATATGACGGAAAAGAGTAGGAAGAAGGTTGTCTTGAAAACTCTGGCAGCATGATCATACACCAGCAAAGCAAGGAAGCGGCAGCTAATCCAAAGCATAACAACCAGCTAGAAGTTCCCTTAGCAAATCATTCACGGCTGACTGCAGTAGCTAACACAAAAGTGCACAATGAAAACCATAAGAGTATGGTTGAGGTAAAGAACGACTTAATTTTAATACCTTTTGTTTCTGAGCATAAAGATCCAAGTACCTACTTCATTGGGTCTAGGGTTGATCATGATATTCTGATTGATGAGTCAGAATTTAGTGTTTGTGCATTTGATAAGGAGATAGAATATGAGGCCTTCTCATTTGATTTCACACCAACCGATGAAGGGTGCTCCCCTTAATATGACAAACACATAACAGAAATAGAGAAACAACAACAATATGCAAGAATAGAAAATGGGCTTCTTATTATCCCCACAAATGTGGAATTACAAACTTTCAGAATTACAATATGCAAAGCCACATGGGCATTCCCTTACAATATTCTGTAGGACAAAGCATTGAATCAATACCCAGATCTACTACCCAGAACTGCCTAGACAACACTATAGGCCTTCTTTATATAGGCAATTTCCATTGCCCAAGAAGGTTCAAAAAATTTAGCCCTTAAGGCCGACTATACATAGAATTATTTTATTTTCACAATTTTTACAATAGGGTCGGCTCAAAAGAAATACAAAATATGCTTTAAGGTAGCCCAACTTGCAGAGCCCATAACTTTTTAACCATAGCTCTATTTTTCTATTGTAACCACTTTTCAGAAATGTCATGACGAGATCTACAGTGCCTGACACGCGCTAGTGCTAGTCAGTTGGGGGTCGATCACGATCCAGAGCCTCTAAGGCCTTCAAAATTGACCTGAAAGATTTCGTACCCAAAAACCTCAATAACTTCACCAATAATGATGATGTGGCAATGAAACTCAACTGGTAGGCTGAAATGACTGAGATGAACCTCCACCTGTGAAATCAAAACATTCTGAGATCATATGACCAACTTACTAAAAATAGTAAGTTTCCATAAATAGCAGCTCTGCACAAGATATCCCTTATTGAAAAGCAAACAGAAATATTTTTGGGTGATGCAAGATTGCTCTTACACCCAAGATGCTCCTGCATCACCAACTCAAGAAGAATGGTCTCAGCCCCAAATATTGGAGGCATTCTATTTTAAAAATAAAGCTGATGATGGACTTACAGAAGGTGAACTTTCAGTGAGCCTAACTCCAGACTTTGACTTGAGTGTTCTTACAGGACACTTCCCCAATGTTTCCCTCATCATTAGTTTGATCTATTTTTCCTAGGAGAAGGATGAAGTTGTTAGTGATATAAATTACCTCACTCAAAATGATGCCAAGATAGTACAGCCTGAATTTTATGATGTGAATTGGTTTTATGGATCTGATATGCTCTTTAAGTTTTTGTGGCATATTATAGTTGAAGCTCTTTTTACAGTAGTCACTAGATGTTTGTTTGGAGTGGTACATCTCATGTACAACCACTCTTCCGCATTGGAAAATATTTCTCACAACCGGTCAATGGCTTCATGTGAGTAGAAAGAGGCATCTTTGGAGGTATGGGCTGCTAGCCCTGTCTTTTTGTAAATAAAATTTTGGTTGTGCTAGTTAGTTTGGGTGTTTAGGCTTGTTTCCAGTTTGCTTGGTTTAGAGGTTTTGTTTTGGTAGTTGTCTTGTTCCCTCTCTGCCCTACCTGTAAGTGGCTCCTTGTTCTTCATTTATTTTATTTTTTGCCTTGACTTTGTTGCCCAAAGATGTAAGACATTGGTCTTTACCAGAGATTGTTGGATTCTTCATGTCCCTCATGACCCACATCCCTAGTCAAAGCTAGTTGTTAGCCTTCTTTTAGCACCCTAGCACCCAAGTTTTAAACTTTCGAGAATTGCCCATATAGAAGGAATTATTAAATCATTTCAAGTCTCTTGTGGGTTTTTATTACTAATGATGATTTTATAAAGCTCAATTTGTGAAGAGGCAGTGTCCCAAGACCATGTTGAACTTGAACTTTGAACCAACAAGGTTCAAGGTTCAAAGTTCAAAAGTTCAGATTCAATGGTTCAGAATTCAAGGCTTGGGCTCTAGAAGGATTACCACAGGGTCAGTTAGATCCTTAAGTCTATAGATTCGATGGTGTCATGTGTGTGGCCCTGCCTACATGGACCATTCATGAAGTGCTTGGTATTATTAGCGCACGCACCATTCAAACCGATGATAAAATCAACAAGAAAATGATCCCATTGGTCACTAGAGATGGGTGGGAAAAGAGAACATATAATCAATGCAACATAAATTCTACTGACATCTAGTTCATGATCCAAAAATATGATTCCTTTGATTCCCACTAAGAGGAATCACCTGATGGCGAATATGTCACAGAGGTCTTTTGAGATGGAGTCTTCTTGAAGCATCAGGATATTCAACACTCGTCCAATCAGTAAAGCTAAAAGGTTGACTTGATCTTTATGCAAGACTTGTGATAGCTTGCCACTGCCAATATGAAAAGAAAGCATGCAATTGACCACAAGGAGAAGCTAATGGTATCGAGATGAGAGAAGTATGAAAGTGCATGAAACCGTGAACGTCCCCACAATAAAGCTATATATTACATACGAGGCATAGTTGGGGAAGTGAAAGTTCAAATTCAAACATCATTCCATAATCTCGCATACCCATCAGATATTTTGGTCGAAGAAAGGCATGCTTTGAAAGAATACTATTGAAATTGAAGCTTCGAGTCTACATAAAACTATTTGACAAAATGCCCAAAGACATGGATCAATGCAGTGCCCCAAATTAAAGTGAAGAATTGAGCCACAAAATCTATCAATAGTAAGATCAACACTTTGTGAAGGATTGAAAGGGCCGATGGATGACATATTTAAGAAGTAGCGAGGTCGTTTCTCCAAAAGACCCGATTAAAGGAAGCCTGAATAACATATTTCAAATGGCCCGACAGGCCACAAATAGATGATGTAGAAGGGTTCGTGATTCCTAAGGTTCGAAGGTGATTTTCAGAGCATAGTGACATGGGTGTCACCATCACACCATTGGTTCATAATTGTGATCAACACATAACCCAAAATTATGATTGTTGTTATTAAGCTGATATGAAATTTTATATATATAGGGGATATTATCAAGCAATTTAATTGCTGAAAAGATCGCAGGTTAAAATGAAGAGTGTAAGTACTTTAAATACATACCAGCTACTCGACAGAATGCCAGCTCAATATGCTTCAAAAAGAAAACACAACACAATATCAATGTCAACACACAGACCAAGACAAAGGAACTCCCGGATAAGGACAACAAATGTTTATAGAACCGAAGTTCATAGCATGTTGGAGCTGTAAGTGAAACGTGTCAAGCATGCAAACCAACATTAAAATTATAATATGGAATAATTGTATGGTGAGTTGATCTTCAAATTAAATAAAGGATACATGGAAGTGTTGAGGGAGCGAAAGCTATATTCACCTATCAGCCAATTAAAGAAAACTTTATAATAATATAATTCATTTGATTAATGTTGAATACCCAAAGAGTCAGGGATGATAGTAATGAAGCCACAAAATAGTGAAAATATAAGAATAAAGAGAATTTCAAGAAATGGTTCTTGGAACCGAAAGGCAACTGAGAAGCATTATTTATTGTGAAAATTTTCACACTTGAGAGGTTCTTTTCTTTTTCTGACAGTCAATCAGCTACAGGGAAGGGGAGAAATTATTTTTTGATATTATTGTAATAGAGGGAGAGGGGAAGAGAAGATATTTTTATTTTTGCAGCTTGTTTATGGATAGGGACACAATGATCAGTTGGTTATTTTGTTTGTATATCTTAAATAAGGAAAAATGCAATTTTAAATTTGATGGTTTAGATTTATATTTCTCTGATTGTAAACAATCTGTTGGTTGTTCCAGTCACATTTCTGGTGTTATCTTGTTGGATACAATTGTCTGAGGGAGATTATTGGATACAATTTTCTAATTATGTGTTGTCTTTAATGTCACACAAATGTCATATCAATAAGCAGTTATGTGTGTCTACCGAGCTCAGTCGGTCAGCAGGCGGTTTTTCAGTGTCTACCGAGATCTTTCAGGCATCAAAGGAAAGTATGGCAGAAAATAGTGTAAACCGAGCTTCCATGGTTATCAAAGGAAAGTTAGTGTTTACCGAGTTCACTCGGTCTCCAAAGGATGTTTCAGAATTTGCAGTGGTAACCGAGTTCACTTAGTCACCGAAGGAAATCTTTTAGGATTAGTATTTACCGAGCAAGGTCAGCCCAATAAAGGATTTTGTTAATTTGAGAAATAAAGTTTGTTTATCCTAGCCGACTGTTGTAATGAGTGTTAATGATTATTAGTGCCAACTTGACAATCTGAATGGTATATATATAGAAGGTCAAGTGGTGAATTATGAGGTGTGAAGAATAGAGTGAAAGTGTGGAAGTTTGTGAGCGAACATGCAAATCATTTTGAAGGAAGGTGTGTGCGAATTTTGAAGGATGATTAGATATCCTTGAGGAGCAGCAAAGATTTATTTGATTAGGAAGGATCTAGTGAAGCAGAACAGAGATCTGTAATCAGCAATTCAGTTGCATCATTATTCAGGTCATTTCATTATTACTTTCTTACCATTGTAGCAGTGATTTCAAAATCTCTTAACCGAGTTGGTTTAATAGCCATTTTGTAAATCCTCTAACAAGGTGACAGTTCTATTGAATTGTTCAAAGACCTCTTACAAGGCCACTCCTAACAGGGTGATTAAATCCTCTAACAAGGTCACACCTAACAGTGTGTTTTGTAACCTTTTACCGGGTTGGCTCCTAACAGGGCATCACTTCAGAAGAGTGAAAAATAGTAACTAGTTACATTGGTGGTTTTTCCCATATTGGGTTTCCACGTTAAATTTGCTGTCTCTTGTGTTCATGTTATTTTCTTTATGCATGCATGTTAATCACTGATGAATGCTTAAGAACAGTTATAATTAATACTCACTACAATAACCGAGTTACAACATTTCTCTATATGCTTACCAAGTAACAATAGAAAATGATTTAATAAGACATCTAAGGGATTTGTGGTAATATTTTTGTGGATAACTAATTCACCCCCGCCCCCCCCCTCTCAGTTACTCCATCTATATTTCCAACAATTGGTATTAGAGCTTTTGGTGCTTGCAGGAAGGGTTTCAAGGACCTAAGCTAAAGATCAGGATGTCTTACAAGAGAGAAATTCCAAGGCTTAACAGAGATAACTTTTCAGCATGGCAAGGTCTCATGAGACTTCATCTGGCTTCCATTGGTGATTCAAGATGCAAGCATCTTGATCAAGAATATACAGTTCCTACTGGCACATTATCTGCTGAAGACATTGCAAAGAAAAAGAACCATAACACCATGATGATAGACATTGCATTAGCTCTTAGCTATGAAGAATTTGATGAGATCAAAGATTGCACTACTACTTATGCAATGTGGAACAAGCTGAAGAAAATGTATGGTGGTGATGAAAATGTGAAGAGAGCCAAAGCAGAAAGCCTAAGAGGACAGTTTGATTAGATGAAAATGAGAGAAGATGAAAACATTGCAAAATATGTTGAAAGGATCAAGGTAAGTGTTAGTGCAATCAGAGCTTCTAGAGGAACAATTGATGATGAAACAATTATAAGTAAGGTTCTCAGAACATTACTCCCTATCTATGCAATAAGAGTATTTGCGATTCAAGAAAGAAGATGTGAAGAAAATCACAATATAACTTTGGATGCCTTAGTTGGAAGATTGACAGCCTTTGAATTGGATAACTATGACAACTATGTTCCAACTTCTAAAAATATTGAATCAGCATTTGAGGCCAAACTTTCACTTAAGAAGGGCAAGAAAATCCAGTCAGAAAGTGAAGAAGAATCAGAGGAAAGTTCTGATAGTGATCTTGAAGTTATTGAAGCATTACTTGCAAAGAAATATTCTAGAGGCAGAGGTAAATACAAAGGTAAAACTCCCTTAATCTATTTTTCATGTGAAGAAATTGGTCATATTGCAGCTAGGTGCCCAAACAAGCAAAGCAAGGATGAGAAGAAAGGTCACAAGTACAATGGCAAGAAGAATTTCAAATCATTCAAGGATAAAGGTAAGAAAACATGTTTTTTGGCTAAGGATTCTGATGATAGTGAAGAAGAAATTGTCTTCATTGCTGTAAGAGGTGAATTTGATGATGATGAAGATGAGATGGCACTTATCTCTCATATAAGCAAAAATGATACATGGATCATAGACAGTGGATGTCCACATCATATGACTGGTGAAAAAACAAATTTTGAACATTTTGAAGACTATGATGGCCGTAGTGTAAGGTTTGGAAACAATGAACCTTGTTGTATAAAAGGAAGAGGACGAATTTCACTAACCAAAGAACTTATATGTGATAATGCATATTGGGTTGAAGGACTAAAGCATAATCTTCTAAGTGTAGCACAACTAATCAACATTGGATTCAAAGTTGAATTCATGAATGGCAAAGCAAGACTACTGGATGACAAGGGAAAACTGATTGGATCAGACAAACAAACCAAAGGTAACCTATTTTATCTTGATCTTGGTGAATGCTCATGTTTTGTTGCTCAAATTGAAGAAAGTTGGTTATGGCACAAAAGGTTATGTCATGTAAATTTTGATAACATGGTGAAAATAAGAAAATTCAAGAAAGTAAGAGGCATTCCTACTTTGAAGAAACCTGATGTTGGTCTATGCAAGAATTGTCAGATTGGAAAAATGGGAAAGACTAGCTTTAAAAGTAAAAACTATCAGTCTAAAGATATTTTGGAAATTGTGCATACTAATTTATGTGGACCTATTGGAATTGAAAGCTATACTAAAGAAAAATTCTTTATTCTCTTTGTTGATGATTACTCTAGAATGATGACTGTTTTGTATTTAAGAGAAAAGTCAGAAGCATTTGAGAAGTTCAAATGGTATTTGGAAAGAGTAGAAAAAGAAACAGGGAAAAGAATGAAGTGCTTGAGATCAGACAGAGGTGGTGAATTCATCTCCCATGAATTCAATAATTTTTGCATTGAAAGAGGAATCAAAAGACAGGTATCAGCCCCGGGAACTCCTGAGCAGAATGGAATAGCTGAAAGGAGGAACAGATCTATCATGGATTGTGCAAGGACTTTAATGATTGAAAAGAACATTGCTATGAAATACTGGAAGGAAGCCATCAGCACTGCAGTTCATACCTTGAACCGAGTACAGTTGAGGAAAGACACATTCAAAACTCCTTATGAGTTATGGTATGGCTATAAACCCAATGTAAGTTACCTGAAAGTATTTGGTAGTAAATGTTACATCTTAAAAGAATCTAGAAAAGGAAAATTTGATGTAAAAAGTGATGAAGGAATATTTTTGGGATATTCTTGTAAAAGTAAGGCATATAGATGTCTAAATTTGTCTACTCACAAAATCATAGAAAGTGCACATGTGAAAGTTGATGAGTTTGCAGAAAAAACTAAAGAAGAAAGCAAAAAGGAACCAGAGGATTACAGAAGATTTGTTTACATTGAACCCGATACATTGCCAAACACATCTGTCAACACGAAAACTACATCTACTGAGCCCAGTACAGTAACCGAGTCACAAGGAACCAAGTCTCAGTCTGAAGCTACCGAGCCCGAGCAACCTGAACCTGAAGATGAAATTCAAGAAGATGACAATGTAACTCATTCAAGAGGCAAGGAACCTGTATTGGCCAAGTATGTTAGGAGGCATCATACACCAGATTAGATTATTGGAAACAAATCAGATGGTACTATGACAAGAAGTAAACTAAAAGGTACATGTTTACTTGGTAATTTTGAACCTAGAAATGTCAAAGATGCATTGGAAAATGAAATTTGGATTGAGGCTATGAATGAAGAAATAGAACAAATAGAGAAAAAAAAAACATGGACTCTTGTACCTAGGCCTAAAGATAAAAATGTAATTGGAACAAAATGGGTATTTAGAAATAAATTGAATGAAGATGGTCAAGTATCAAGAAACAAAGCTAGATTGGTATGTAAAGGATATTCTCAAGAAGAAGGTATAGATTATGGAGAGACTTTTGCTCTTGTTGCAAGATTAGAAGGTGTAAGGACTCTACTTGCATATGCAGCACATAAAGGATTTAAGGTATATCAGATGGATATAAAATCTGCATTTCTCAATGGTATTCTTGATGAAGAAGTCTACATTGAGCAACCTGAAGGTTTTATTGATCCAGACAAAAAGGATATGGTCTAAAAGTTACACAAAGCATTGTATGGTCTGAAACAAGCCCCTAGAGCATGGTATGAAAGATTGCATAACTATCTTATTCAGATTGATTTCAAAAGAGCTAATGATAACAGTAATTTGTACATCAAAGAAGTACCAAATAACAAAATTGTTTTGGCAGAAATATTTATGGATGATACTGTGTTTATAGGGAATGATGATCAGTGCAAAGAATTTTTAGAGAAAATGAACAAAGAATTTGAAATGTCTACGTTTGGTCAGATAAAGTTCTTTGTTGGTCTTCAAATTCAGCAGAACAAGAATGGTATCTACATTACTCAATCTAAATACATCAAGGAAATACTTAAGAAGTTTGGTATGGAAGATTCAAAACCAGTTGGTACACCCATGTGTACTGGACTGAAGCTTACCAAAGATGATGATTCAAAAGAAGTAGATCAGACCTTATACAGATCAATGATTGGAAAATTACAATATGTAGTGCATACAAGGCCTGATATTGCCTTAGCAGTTGGTATAGTAGCAAGATTCTCAGCAAAACCCAGAGAAAATCATATGATGGCAATCAAAAGAATCTTGAGGTACTTGAGAGGAACTGAAGATTATGGCTTGTGGTATAAATTTGGAGGCAATCTAGACTTAAAAGTGTTTACTGATGCTGATTGGGCAGGAAACATTGATGACAGAAAAAGTACAAGTGGTGAAGCATTCTTTCTTGGCAAGAGGTTGGTATCTTGGACTAGTAAAAAGAAAAATTGCACATCCCAATCCATAGCAGAAGCAGAATATGTTGCTGCAATAGTAAACTACTCTAATATTGTTTGGTTTAAACAGTTATTGGAAGGCATGAAGGTTGAAATCAAAGAACCAATTGTTATGTTTTGTGATAATACAAGTGCAATAAATATTTCAAAGAATCTAGTAATGCATTCCAAAACCAAGCACATTGCTATAAAATATCACTTTGTCAGAGAATTGGTGTAGGACAAGGAAATCATATTGGAATATGTTCATATAAAAGAACAGATTGCAGATATATTCACCAAGCCACTACCTAAGGATGCATTCTTGTATCTAAGAGGTAAGTTAGGGGTCATTTCCCTATCTGAAGCTCACTAAATAAAGTTTTAGTGATGCATCAACTAGAGCATGTTGAAGATCAGTCAGTT
Source organism: Chamaecyparis obtusa (assembly GCA_027943335.1). Taxonomy (NCBI): domain Eukaryota; kingdom Viridiplantae; phylum Streptophyta; class Pinopsida; order Cupressales; family Cupressaceae; genus Chamaecyparis; species Chamaecyparis obtusa. Next base: position 13,486 of record BSBK01013907.1, on the reverse strand, counting down.
GATGTAGCATAGTCAAGGAATCATTGCATATGAATCAATACTTAAGGTACATTGGTATTCACCAGAAGTGTGTGTATTGTCTTTGGCATGTTTTGTCAAAGAGGGAGAGTTTGTTGTCATTTCAAGAAATTTCTAAGAAGGAGAATTTGAGAAGTCAAGAGGGAGAGTTTTCAGTCAGAGAGAGAAGTTTGAGGAAGATCAGAATGAAGCTAAGGATATGTTCCTTATTCTATGTTTTCTGTGAAATTTCATTGTGCTATGACATGTTGTGTTGCCATCAATGCCAAAGAGGGAGATTGTTGGATACAATTGTTTGAGGGACATTGTTGGATACAATTGTCTAATTATGTGTTGTCTTTGATGTCACACAAATGTCATATCAATAAGCAGTTTTGTGTCTACCGAGCTCAGTCGGTCAGCAGGTGGTTTTTCAATGTCTACCGAGATCTTTCGGGCATCAAAAGAAAGTATGGTAGAAAATAGTGTAAACCGAGCTTCCATGGTTATCGAAGGAAAGTTAGTGTTTACTGAGTTCACTCGGTCTCCAAAGGATGTTTCAAAATTCGCAGTGGTAACCAAATTCACTCGGTCACCGAAGGAAATCTTTCAGGATTAGTATTTACCGAGCAAGGTCAGCCCAATAAAGGATTTTGTTAATTTGAGAAATAAAGTTTGTTTATCCCAGCTGACTATTGTAATGAGTGTTAATGATTATTAGTGCCAACTTGACAATCTGAATGGTATATATATAGAAGGTCAAGTGGTGAATTATGAGGTGTGAAGAATAGAGTGAAAGTGTGGAAGTTTGTGAGTGAACATGCAAATCATTTTGAAGGAAGGTGTGTGCAAATTTTGAAGGATGGTTAGATATCCTGGAGGAGTAGCAAAGATTTATTTGATCAGGAAGGATCTAGTGAAGCAGAATAGAGATCTGTAATCAACAATTCAGTTGCATCATTATTCAGGTAATTTCATTGTTACTTTCTTACCATTGTAGCAATGATTTCAAAATCTCTTAACCGAGTTGGTTTAACAACCATTTTGTAAATCCTCTAACAAGGTGATAGTTCTATTGAATTGTTTAAAGACCTCTTACAAGGCCACTCCTAACAAGGTGATTAAATCCTCTAACAAGGTCACACCTAACAATGTGTTTTGTAACCTTTTACTGGGTTGGCTCCTAACAGGGCATCACTTCAAAAGAGTGAAAAATAGTAACTAGTTACATTGGTGGTTTTTCCCATATTGGGTTTCCGCGTTAAATCTGGTGTCTCTTGTGTTCATGTTATTTTCTTTATGCATGCATTTTAATCACTGATGAATGCTTAAGAATAGTTATAATTAATACTCACTGCAATAACCAAGTTACAACATTTCTCTGTATGTTTACCGAGTAATAGCAGCAAATGATTTAATAAGACATCTAAGGGATTTGTGGTAATATTTTTGTGGTTAACTGATTCACCCCCCCTCTCAGTTACTCCATCTATATTTCCAACAATCTTGTCCTATTTATCAAGTATTTGTATGCGATCTGAAATCAGTTGGTTTTATGCACCTACATATGCAAAATAGATATTAGATTTTCCTTTTGTTTCTCTATGATTGAGAAGATTAAATAAGTGTTCAGTTGGCCATTTGTTTGTTCAACTTTGAGTCTTTTAAATTTGTAATCACATTCATTTCATAGTGGTGAATGAATGTCAGTAACCTTTGTGTCTTCGAGTTAAAGACATACTCTGTATTTAATTCTCTGAATATCTTTCTAGGAGGGAGTTGTACCTCTCAATTTAGAGGAGGGTTATCAACTCATGATAACTCATCCAACTATTAGTCATAGATTGTGTCTTGTTTTTGGGCGATTTGAGTTAAGTTATAAATATTTTCAAAAGGGACAAATTTGGTTACTAATAGTATTACTAGCTCTAAAATTCCCACATGACTTGTGGTTTTTAAGTAACAAATATTTGTTTCTTTTGTTAGGATTTCATATATTCCTTATTTGATTACATATTTTAAATGCTAAATATTATTTAGTTTTGGATTCTCTTTCTCTTATGATTCATTTATATATGATTTTGTACATAGAAAAGAGGGGCTAAAAGTGCCTAATATCAACATAAAAATGTGAAATTTTCATCATGATTAATATTACATGTTCCATTACATGATTTGCAAAGTGAGATGTGTACTTCCCATGTGTATCATTTGTGTTATACAGTCATTGCCAAGTAGGATGAAACCCATCCTATGGGTCCCACTAAATAACTATATATTTGGAGGTAATTAATTAAATTAAATAACAAAAAAAAATCATTAAATATTACAATAATCAATGCTAGGAATTGCAAAGGTTGAGACACCTTAACCACAAAAAGGAATCATTATCACATGAAAGAATTTTTTCCCTCATATCTCAACACTCCACCCATTATTAAGGTTCCCTATGAGCTGCCCCATCAAAATTAATTTTAATTGATCCCTCACACGAGGCCCTCGAAATGATTCCTTTTGTAGAAGACCTCCCTTTCATAAATAGATAGGGGATATCCACTTAAAATTCCCATCTATAAGTGATTTTGATATCCTAAGGTATACCATTGATCATTAATTTAAATTTTTACCATCACTATATTATTGAAGTATGAATTAGTTTCAATGTTCCATACTAATAGTCTTAAAGGACAGTAAAAAAAAAAGGTCTTGTGCACTAATGGAACCTATATATCATTTATGTGGAAAGTCCAAATATTTTGAGTGACATGTTATTGATGTAATCTTAATCTCAAGGCTTTATCATGATTCTTTTAAAGTTGAACTTAAAGATAATTTATTTCCTCTTCTTGTTGAAGAAATGCCAAGTTTTTCTATTTCGAGAATCTATTAATTGTGAAATACATTTAATAGAGGATATTTCACAATAATTATAATACTTATTAATTTCATTTTTGTTTTTTAAAAGAAAATAAATTTATAATGTAAAATAAGAAAATAGATGAACATAGGGTTCTATGTACTTTTAAGTTAGGTATTACATATGCACATCTATTATTAATGTGTGTAGATTATCTTGACTAGGATGAAATGACATATAAGAAAAAATGATCATATAGAATTTAAATAATTATTAAATAATAATTTATAAATTCTAACACTTGTACTAAAAAGAAGTGCAATAGTTATGTTGATTGTAATTTATATTAAAAAAATTAAATTTAGTCATACACTTAAAATCTATGAAATGGATTCAAATTAAATTTAGTCGTACACTTAAAATATATGAAATAGATTCAAGATAAATATTGAGTAAATTTTTAAATTAAGAATTTATAATTAACACATAATTTTAAATTTTATTCATATATGTAAGACATTTGCTTTCTATTAATTTTATTATTAAAAATTAATTAATTTTATAAATAATCAATATTTAAATTTAATCAATTTTAATTTTTTTACATTTCTTATTAATAAATCACAATATCTAGATCTAAAATAATAAATTATATTTGAATATAATAATATAATTTTATTTCCTTATATTTTTATCATGATAATTTATTTTTAAAATTTTATTCTCTAGAAATATAAATAATAAAATAAAAATAATGATAATTAATCATTTGAAAAAATATTTTTAAATATATAAAATATTTTCTTAAACTTTCTATTAAATTTATAACTTATTTTATTATAAAATTATTCAAAGTAAAAATTAACTTATCAATTTTAATATATTAGAAATTTACTTAGCTATCACCCCAAGATTTTACTTAATATTTCATATATTATAAATTTACTTAACTATCACTCTAAAATTTTACTTAATATTTCAAAACTAGTAAAAAATTTAAATTCATAAATTTCATTCAAATTTATACATTATATAGTTAAACTACTTTTATTAGTACTTGCCGATAGGCTAGCAAGTACTATTGCATCACTTTTGCATTTCTTCCATTAAGTAGTTATTAAAACCAATTCTTTGCACCAATTATAATTTAGTATTTTCTTATTTTGTTAAAAATAACACATATTCTATAGTTTAAATGTTAATTTTTTAAGTTTATAATTTGTAAAAATTATTTTTTGTTGATATGATTGGCTAATACATTTGAGCTCTTATTACTGGAGTGAACCGATTAAAATGTACCACGTTTGTTATTTATTGTACATGAAAATCGTGCATTCAAATAATACAATCTAATTTATATATCATCTGATTTACAACTTTTTAGATACCTATTAAGAGATTGATAAATTTAGATTAATTAGAATAACATTATAATATTGTTGAAAAAGAGTTATTTGGACTAAATAATTAATATTAAAACTAATTATAAGTACAACTATTTTACAATTTAAATTAATTATAAATGATATTTTATAATTATTTATAAAATTTGGTTTATGGTTTACAACTTTTTAGATATCTATTAAGAGATTGATAAGTTTTTCCTTATATTAAAATAATATTTCTATTTTTGTTGTATTATAAAATATTGAATTTTTTGGATTTATTTTAATATATATTATATAAATTTAGATTTAATAGAATAACATTATAATATTGTTGAAAAAGAGTTATTTGGACTAAATAATTAATATTAAAATTAATTATAAGTAGAACTATTTTACAATTTAAATTAATTATAAATGATATTTAATAATTATTTATAAAATTAAAAATATTATTAGAACTATAATTATAGTAATTTTATAATTTTTTATAATTAAATAATTACTTTACATATAAATTAAAATTAAAATTAAACTTAGTTATAAATTATTATAATTAAAAATTCACTTTACATATAAATCAAAATTAAAATAAAATTTATTTATAAAACTAAAGGCAAGTACTTGGCCACTACGTGGCACTTGTTTTAGGTAGTAAACATAAGCAAGATTTATCTCTAAAAGAGGATTGCTAATTTCAATATGGAAAATTATGTATAAATTTGTTGTTTGCATATATTTTTTTACTAAAATTAAAAAAATAAGTGTAAAAATATTAAAATTTATTATAGAAAATTAAAAGTCAAAGTCTAGATATCTTGGCTAACAATTTGAGAAGTAAGTCAAAATATTTAAGTTCATTTTGAAGAATTTTAAGCTATATAAATAGATGTTTTGGTATTTTGATAATAAGAAAAGAAGAAATTATAAAAAATTAGGAAATAAATATATATATATAGTTGTTCAACATTATTTTGTATGAATATTCAATATATAAATATCTAAATATCATCACAATATATGATATTTATATATAATTTTTCATATAAAATATATATATTTCTAATTTACTTTATGCATAAGAACTAGAAAAATATAGTACGTTTTTAATTCATTTTTTGAAAAAAACTAATATTCAAACCACCCCTCTTAATGTAAAGGAAACCTTACATTCTTATTATAAAAAAAGTCTTAATTTGTTATCATTTTTGTTTTTCTATTTTTCTTTTCAAATGTAAGGTAGGTAGGTGACAACAATTGATGAAACCCAAAAGAAGGACCAAGGAGAAATAAAAGTTGAAGATCCATTTTAGAAAATTTGGAAGACTTCATTTCATAAGCATGATAATGAAATGCGTTGTGGATTGTGGCATATAAAGGGGTCATATACATTTTTAAGAAAAAAATGATTCACAAATATACATCTCACTTACTAACAAATTTCTTATAGTTTCTCAATAGATATAATCATTCACTAAAATCCTACTCGACATATCAATATACATACAACATGATCCTTGGAAAAATTGATTGCAGTATATAGAAAATCAATTTATTGAAAAGACACTTTCTAGTAAATATAATTAATAGACATTAAATAATTGCTATTGCCAATGGACAATTATGTAATTGCAAAAAGAAATATAACTTAAATTCATCAAACTATTTAGCATCCAAGCATAAATGAAAGATACATAAAAGTTTAAATTGAGAATAAAAAAGTAAATACAAAAATATGCGACACATTATGTGAGTAGAAAATAAAGATTAAAAAACAAACAAAATGAATTTAATGTAACTCATATAGACACCATACATGAAGCAATGCATTTAGAAATTGGGAACGATAGAGAGAGTTGTCTCAACATAGTTCATAGAAGAAAAATGCAGGATTTTTATGTAGATGATTCCATCTCAAAATAAAAACTTATAATTGGAATGACATATTTAAAGAATTTATTGAAAATTGAAACAAGACATCTTATAGAAGAACTTCGCCTTAATGATCCTAACTAATAATTTAGCTATATATTCATTATGTTTAAAATTAAAAATTTGATATGAAAATAGTTCAAGTCATCAATAGCATCTTTTACACAAATCCCAAGTGAAGTCAAAATAGAAAGAAAAAGAAATGGTACATTCTAGTTGGAGCTTTTGGTAAGCGTCCCAAGTGGTGAGTGTGCCTTCCTACTTTGCAATTAGACACTATCTTGCATTGAAAACTGCATGACTCATCTTAAAAATTTGATATGAAAATAGTCCAGGTCATCAATAGCATCTATTACACAAATCACGAATGAACTCAAAATAGAAAGAAAAAGAAAACATACATTCTGAGAGCTTTTGGTAAGCACCCCAAATAGTAAGTGTGCCTTTCTACTTTATAATTAGACAATATCTTGCCTTGAAAACTGCATGACTCATCACTTTTTATTATATTGAATAAAATTTAAAAAAATTACATAATGATAAAAACAATTAAATTATTATCAGAGAATAATAAACGAGATAGACCTATACTAGAACTTCTCAAATATTCAGCTGATACAAATGTTTCAATAAAAATCCTAGAATAACAAACATCATGAACATATAGAACTGTTGTACCAACATTCCATCAACAAATGACCTTAATACCGAACAAAGACTTCGCCCCTTCCCCAATCGCACTAATAGTTTACTTATTCTTACAACTGAGCCGGGGTACTCTAATTCTAATTAGATTCTTGGTAGATGTCCCAGGTGGTGAGAGTGCTTGTGTATGTTGCAACTAAATCGGATTCCAAGACATCGCGCAAAGGTGAATTGTGTGCAATGGATCGGGGAGGCTTGTACTGGCTCATGCTTATTCCCCCTTTCTCTACCCGATCTTGCATCACCTTCTCGAAGCTTCCTTTCCCCACAATCCTCACCTCCAACGCCCCAATTCTGCCCGCCTTTCGCCCCTTCTTGTAAGCATGATTAAACCACGCATCCAACATGCAACAGCATTCTTGCATTATGCGTGCCGTTTTCTCATCATTTGGATTCACAGGGCCTCCAAATTCTACCAAGATAGCGTAATGTCCAGGGCTGCAGGAGTGATCGACACAGCTTGTGTACTCCGCCATCTCCATTCCACCCTCTCCTTTCAGAAACGCCGACGCTTTCTCCATCACATTTTGCAGCTCTCCTTCATCCGTCTTGTCGCTGTTCACCGACAACAATATGTTGTTGCGTTGCACGAACTCCAACTCTGGGCTGCCTCCGTTCAATCCCCTCATTCTCACTACGTCCCCCAACTTATACCTGTAAAGACCTGTGCAAGCTTGATTGAATGGATTCAGTTGGATGATAAAATAATAATAACAAGTACTATATAATGGCTAGTACTTGTCTTTAATTTTGTAATTAATTATGATGCAATAGTACTTATTTAGTTCAGTACTTATCTTTAATTTTGTAATTAATTATGATGCAATAGTACTTACTTAGCCTAATAGTAACCATATAGACAAAACACCAAATTTAGAAACGAGATTTGATCACCTTGAAAAGTAGTCACAACTGGCTGGTAATAATGACCCACTTGAAGATCGCCCAATTCCAGAGTCTTTGCCTCTGTGTTATCAGAGTCTGCAGCTGGGACGAAACTTTCGTTACCCCAGCTCTCAAGTTTTATGAATGGGATGAACTCAAAGAATGCTGTGGTGGGCAGAAAGGTTAAGAGCGTGGTTGCGGTTGCGGTTGTCGGCTGCCTGCAAATGGCGAGATGCCCACCTTCTGACGCACCGTAGGAAAGCCCATAAATAGGCAGATTCCCTGAGTAGTAATTGAGTCTGGAGACGTATGGTTTCATGAGAGGCCCTCCTGCTCTGCATTGGATGTACAAAGCATTGGGCCACAGTCTCCTCACTATTCCCTCCCATGAAGATTTTGAACATTCTCTTTCCATTAATTCTGCCGATTCAGAACTGGCATGAGTTTTGACAAGTTGTAACACCGCCCTCCGTACATTCTCATCTTTTATTTCTTCGCTCAGTGTACCGTTTCTGATGTCTTTGCATATGCACTGCACAACGAAAGTTGAAGTGAAAAGCTATTTTATTTTTTGGGTGAATATAAACAGCTCAATTGTTAAAATGCTCTAATAACAAATAATAGATTGCTTTTCTAAATTGATATTTACTTTTTAGTTGGTAATATTTCTGGATTTAAATTAATATGTAGTTTTTTCATCAATCTTTGGGATCACACTTTGTGATCAGGGATGAAACAGAGTACAAAGAGAAAAAAATAGTCAGATTGGAGATCTAACAGAATAAGAAGAGGGAGAAGGGAGACAAGTAGCACAATGAACGAGGAAAAGCCAAGGGCTAGAGGTTGACTACTAAAAATGAATAATAACAAAAGAAAAAGCTAAAAAACAGGTGGTATAATTAGAAAGTAACTCCAAAAAAATATGAAGAAAATTGAAAGAAACTAGGCAAGAAGAAAATGTTGAAAATTAAACTAAAAGAAGAAAGTAATAAAAAACTAATCAAAAAGGAAAATGACAAAATATTTATAGAAAGAATAAAAAGAGACCAAAAGGTAAAAAGTAAAAACATAAAAGAACATGAAAAAAATGTAACAATGAGATAAAATGATAAAAGCAAATTAAATATTAATCATATAAAGAAAATAAAACAATAAGCCAAAAGAAAACTAGCAAAGAAAATGGAAAAAAACCAAAGAAACGAGATGAAAAGAAACCCAAAATGGGGGACAACTAAAGAGGGGAGCAAAGAAATGCCAAAAAAAAAAGGAAAAAGCAGAGAGGTTGGACAAAGAGGCACAAAGGAAATGTCAAAAGAGGGGGATAACAAGACAAGGAGAGGGGAGGAAGAAGAAGGCAATCAAAGGGCATCACGCAGGGTTAAAGGTGGGAAGGGGATGAGGATGAGGATTGGGAAGAGAGAAGTAACCAAGCACAATGAGGAAGGTGGTATTTTTTTATCAATATTTTGTATCATATTTCGTGATCTATCTTCAGAATGAAGAATGCTAGAAAAAAATTTCATTTATCTGCTAAATATTGATTTCTGAATTAGATTGTGTTATAATTTTTTATCAATGTTAGATAATTCATGATCAAAATGAAAATTATTATAAAAAAAAAATAATCCAGCTTTTCACTTCATCTTCTAACATTCTAACACTCATTATAGTAATAATAGATCATAAAATGTAATTAAAAAACAGTAATAACAAATTTAGCCCAGAAATAATATTGAACAGAAGTTTAGATTGCAAGGAAACCTAATGTCATTATAACTCATTTACCTGCCAGGAAGTTCGGAGCATGGTAAAGGCGGCGTCCATGTTGAAAGCAAAACCTGCCTCCAAACACCAGACATGGGAAGGCTGTAGGAGCCCGCACAGCAAATGGCAGTACAAAGCCTGCGGGCTATCTTCACTGACCACCACTTCGATGGGACTCGTGTATTTCTTATCATCATAACTCTTCCTAAATTCTTCGCCTCTGTAGTAATTTGTGAGAGCCGATCCAACCTTGTGCCCTGCCCGTGTTTCAAATTGCCTGCCCGCCACAGTAACGGAGAATATTTTCCCGTTTCCGTTTAACATAGGATTACTGCTGGCTGATTCATTTGCAGCTCTGAAAAAACAAAACATAACGATTGAGTAATCTACCAATGTTTGAGTAATACTCTCCTTGTAAAGAGTAAAGTGGGTGCAAACCTTCTAACTAACTGCAACATGTATTGCTGAGCGGCTTCAAACGCGGATTCATATTCGCTGGTAACCGGAAACTTCTTAGATTTTCAGCGGTCGTGCCTGAACTGCAAACACAGATATATGCATAAAAAGTTTAGAAACGGAAAACAGTACAGAAATATGAAATCAATTAATGATATGGACCAGCTAACAAACCTAATTGAAAAGCATCGAACGGGGTAGCTGCACAGAAGCGGAGATTTGTCTCCGCCAGCAATACGTTCAACATATTCTTCGATGTCATCATAATCGCTGAGCGGGACTAAGTTCTTGAACATATGTTTGCTTAGCTTCTCCTTGCTTACACCAAACTTACTCAGATACTCGCAGTTTACATTGTCGTGCAGTATTTTGAGCAGTGTTTGCTCCTGCACTGAGGAAGGGTTTGCCAGCATTGCGTCCAACTCCACCAGCAACAAATCTTGACAGTTAGCCATTTCTTTTGAAACGAGCTTAAATGCTTCTGATGGGTAACAACTTGTGAAGAAATCTCTATGGTTGGGGGGGTTTTATAACAATTTTGGAGTGAGTTAATCATTGTGCGTTCCTGGTCGAGAGACGGTGAAGTGGTCCTGCCGGCGGGATGTTTGTTTAATGTTTAATTGTGTGTTTGCAGTGTAGTGAAGAGTCAATGTTTCAACTCTGGCGAACGTTGAATGAATTTTCAAATAAAGACGTCGCTGTCCATTTGTGCGCACGGGCGGCGAATAGTGTTGAACTCTTGCGCCCTATGACTGTCAAATTTTACAACAGTATTTTAGCCTTCGTTTCCATTGCGTTTTTGTGTTTAGGAATAAAAATAAGCTGAGTTTTTGAAGTAGATGTGAATAAACGCCGACTACTATATCAAATAGAGAATTAGCAATAGTAAACATTTTTTTTTTTTTTACACAAATAATATCTCTTTATTCATTTGAAACAATTAATCATGTTTTTCATGTGAAGATTTTATTTATTTTTGGTTCAATTATACGTTAGACTTTGAGA
>BSBK01013906.1:2500-136796 GCA_027943335.1 Chamaecyparis obtusa | reverse complement strand
ACCCACACAAAAATATGAGCTATTTCTTTCTACATTACAACCCCTACATTTCCAACGGAATGCACCACCTCCTAGAAGGGCTCTTATAATATCAACATGTTTCCACAAAGGAGAATTAGAGGGGGGTTCTATTCTTTGTTTGGTATTGCCTACCGAGGAAGAGGTAGATGCCATTGTAGTTCCTTTTCCTATGGGAAGAAAATTTCAAATTGTATACATATTCATTATTCAATATAAAACTTAAAACTTTAAAGTTTAAAAGAAAAAGTATGAAAAATTATCGAAAAAATGGCTAAGATCTTATGGAGAATGAAAGAGAAATGAAAAAAATAAAAAACTTAAACAAAAACAAAAAACAAATGAAACAAGAACTTACCTCTATTCATTGTAATCTTGCAAAGGTGTATGTATGAGGCATAAACACTTGAAAAAAGCTCACAAACCAATCTTCCAACTCCTTGCACAACTAAGAACTTGCTCTTTTGCTCTTGTCCAAGTCAAATAACCTACTTGCACACCACAAATGAGAATGAGAAGCACAAATTAGCCTTTCATATTGAACTTTTAGGGTTTTGGATGACAAATAAAAAATAAAAAATTGCAAATTATGTCACTTAACTGACGTCCAAGGCGTGAAGTTCGTTGTAGTTCGCTCAGGGTCGGCAGTTTTTGGACCTGGTCTAGCTAGGTTCAACCATCCGGGCCACCAATTCAAACTGGGTCTGAAAAATCAAACCCTGCCCGGACCCACAGTCAAACTGGACCCAAACCACGAACCAGTTCGCACTTGGGCCAGTCTGGAGGGATCTAGGGTTGAACCCGATAACTTAGATATAAGCGCATGGGTTTCAAGTAGAGCCCATTTCTAGGTTTTCACCACTTGGAAGGTTTTTTTATTTTTATTTTTTATTTTATTGATGCAAAAGCACCTTTTGGCCAAGTTTTCACTAAGATAATCATTTTTTTGGGACTTTTTTATTCTTTTTAGGATTTTTTCAAGATCATATATCAATTTTTTAGGATTTTTTTTAGGATCATATATCAATTTTTAGGATTTTTTGAGGACATTAAAATATATACAAAGCTCTAGAGCATCATGCATAAAAAAAATTCAAATGAAGGATGTTGATAAGTTTAGGGAGTTGTTATCCCTTAGGTGTAGAAATATGATAAGCACATGACCCAAAAGCAACAGTAACTACAAAGATCACACCTTTCCATGAGACATCTAAAGTTCCTGCATTACAGTTCTAAAAACATGGCATGTATGTAGATCCAAAAAAGCAGAGGATAGCAACAAAAATCATAAATAGACTTAGGGATAATGATGATTTTGACTCTAATGATTACAAATGGGATTCATTATCTGACTGTACTGAAGAGATAGGAGTTGATGTTGTTCACACCTATAGTGATGATTACCATGAGGGGGAGAGCTCGAGGACTGAATCACAAGGATTAGTTCCACATGATACTACTCTTGACGACTATGAGGAAAGTGAGAATTATCCTATAATAGACAATTCAAATGAGAGTATGGAAATAGACCTTGCTGATATGATCATAAACCTTGATAATTTTTCTATAAATACCATCTTAGCCTTTGAAACTGACCCGAACGATCCAATATCCCTTATACATCCTAAGCTTATAGATTGGGATTCTCCCAACCATCCAGAACTTAATGTCTTCCATAATGATGATGCAATCATTGACTATCTTAGAATCAGAGATCATCTACCACCAGGGGATTATAAGTCAGGATTTCCAATAGAACTCAATGACATGGCTTACTTTGGATAGAATGCCAATCCTTTCAGTCATAAAAATGTAAAAATAATCAACAGATCTAATGATGAAAACCACTCAGTGGCAGTATTAGATCCAAAAGAAGTAAAAAGAAAAGACATATCTGAGGGTGAAAACCTCTTTGAGGCACTTGAAGATGGAAGGATTGACACTCTTCCCAATTATATGTATCGAGAGCAATCTACAATCCTTATAGAACCAACATTGCCTCTTAACATTGGAATGGAGGAGTCCCTATGCATTCTCAAAGTGGCAGGATCCTTGACAGAATTAGAGAAAGAAGCTTTTTCAAAAAAAATCAAAGAGAGACAAATCAACTTTTCTTGGTCTTATGTTGATATGCCAGGACTGGACCCTAATCTAATTATGCATCACTTATCTATTGCACCAAGCATTAAACCAATTAAGAAGAAGCTCTGAAAGATGCATCCACATATTGCACTAATGGTTAAAGCATAATTGAAGAAGCTCCTAGATGTTGGATTCATTCATGCTATTGATTATGCTAAATGGATTTCTAATATTGTACCAGTCTCAAAACTAGACAAGTCTATCAGGATTTGTATAGACTTTTGAGATCTCAATAAAGCTTTTCCTAAAGATGATTTTCCATTGCCTAACATTGACATCATAGTTGATTTTGGACATGAGATGTTGTCTTTAATGGATGGTTTTTCTGGATATAAACAAATCAAGATTGTGCTAGAAGACCAGAAAAAGACTACTTTTACTTGTCCTTGGGGTACATATTGTTGGAATGTGATGCCTTTTAGGCTTAAGAATGTTGGTCCCACTTATCAAAGGGCTATGACCATGATTTTCCATGACATGATGCATACTATAATGGAAGATTATGTTGATGATATTCTAGCAAAGTTCAAAACTAGAGATGGTCATTTAAGAGTGTTGGATAGAATATTCACCAGGATGGAAAAGTATCAAATTAGGGTTAATCCAAAGAAGTGTGCATTCGGGGTCACAGCAAGCAAACTGTTAGTGTACATTGTCTCAGCCAAAGGAGTAGAATTTGATCCAAAAAAGGTTAAGGAAATCATGGAGATGTCTTACCCTACAAATATAAGTCATTTAAGATCTTTACAAGGACATCTCCAATCAATTAGAATATTTTTTTCTCAAGTAGCAAATAGAAGTCATCCCTTTCAACATTTGTTACATAAAGACATCTTATTCAAATGGGATGATAAGTGTGAGGAAGCCTTCACTAAAATCAAGAAATATTTGGAAAATCCTCCTACTCTTATGTCACTTGTATGTGACTGAATGTGACCTCTAAATCAGGCACAACACAACATAGTCATTACTCCTATGGTCAAATTACGAAGAGAATATGAATTATTCAATCCGAAATTCGTGAGGAAGCAACCTGTTGCCTCCTATGCAGGCGGGGGGTGTATAATCGCTCTCAGATTGGAGAACCAACAACCATCAGACCGCTACTACAATGGAGGATTTTCCAAGAAAGCCATAAAGATGATATGCAAAGCTAGAATCAAACTAAGATGAATGCAATTAATCTAAGAATACTTGAAAGAAGATATGAAATGCAGATTTTTTAGTTGATTTTGGAATAAAAATGATCTCAATCTAAGAACAATTAAGCAAATTTAATCTAAATGAGAAATGCAATTACACTAGAATGAGAAATTAAACTAGATGCAAATGAAAGCTTGAAATTCAATCAAAAATTCACTATAGTGCCTTTACTCTCAAAAATTGTCCTTCTGAATGAGAAAAAGAGGTCAAATAAATAGAAGAGCCAAGAGGAGGAGGAAGAGTTTCTTGATTCGAAACTCCTAACCCTTCATATCCCTTTTGGGACAAATAAGCATGAATTACTTTATTAAAAGAATGGAAAATGCCACATGAGGACCTTTCGAATATCTCAAATTATTAATTCAAGAAAAGGTGTCCATTCAAATAACAAGCAATTATTAATTCCTTTTTATGGGTAATTAGCTAAAGAGGGTGGTTTGATTTAATTTAATTTAAAGCGCATAGGACTTTACAATTAAATTAATGTATCATAGGGGTAATTTAGCCAATTAAGTCAAAGACTTTAGGAATTAATTTAGCATTTGATTATTGCAATTTATGGTCTTTGCAATTGACATCAAGTCAAATTAAGTCAGATAGGAGAGAGAAAATTGCCTAGGGAACTAAGACTTTGGTGATGTAAAATCGAGATAATGCACCAAAATTGATGAAATTAAATAGGTGCCAATTTTGGGGTATTACATTTGCCCCTCTTTGAATTGATGTGCGAACAGCGCGTTGATTCAAAGAATAGTCTGAAGTGATAGATGAAAGCAGATCAAAGCATAAATTTTTTGAAGTCTAAGTTAGATTGCGAAGACAACGATCTTAGAAGAGAACCAGAATCGGGGTTAGATTGCCCCAATACCAATTGATGAAGATGCAGATTTAGGACTATCTCCGAATCAGGGTTAGATTGCCCCAATACGAAGCTTAGTCCTCCGAGACCTAGGTTAGATTGCCCAGATAATGGTCTAAAAGAGATTTCAAGAGTCATCTCCAGAACAAAGCTTGACTCCCAGGAATTAGGGTTAGATTGCCCCAATACCCAAAAGATTTCAAGAACCATCTCCAGAATGAAGTTTGGCCCTTGAGGATCCGAGTTAGATTGCTCAGATACCTAAAAGATGGATGATAAGATAACAAGATGCGAGGCACCAAGATGCCCCTAGCGATGAGAACTGATGATTCAAATCAGATTGATTCAAGAATAGATTCGACAAGATTCAAATGATGTAATCATCCTGCCCCCTCGGGAGTGAAATGGAAAGATGACATGTCAGAAGGATGATAAACAACAAGAGATTACAGAGCAAAAGCAATTAGACTAGATTCGCGAAGCTACAGAAGTGAATTGGAGCAAAGCAGAGGTCTTGTTGACCAAGTTTGACCATAGTTGACTAAATTTTGACTAGGGTTGACTTGATGAAAAGAAGCAAAGATCTCAAGAACATGATGCAAAGATGAGGATCTGGCAGGAAAATGATGCCAGAAGGCTGACTACACAAGCATCTGATCCAGAAGGAGTCCAATATTTAAAACATGATTTTGAGCCACTTAGAGATGTCAGATTTCGATTTCGATCCCGAAAATGGATTCAGAACAGTCGATTTAGCAAAGGGTGCAATTTTCAAGGAAAACGGAGCACTTTCAAAAATTAGGTCAAAAGCTATATAAGGGTCGGAGGAGTCATTTTCAAATCATTATTCAGCGTTGTCTTTTAGTGATTCTGAGCTCTAAGATAGAGAAATGGAGGGTCTGCCACTACATACACACCGATTTGAGCACTCTCGACGACATGCCCGGCCACCGGAGTATGACGCACCTGTAAGTAGTCGATGAACTGCTTTGTATTTCAATTCGTATAGCGTGATAGGTTAGATTTTTTTTAAAAAAAAATATTAGCATAATGTAAAAAGTGTGAAATATCGCGCGAGAAAGTAGTTCTCTCACGCGAAGGCAGGTTTCATTTCAGGCGATAAAGTAGTTTTCTAGCGCGAACTAACAAGCTCCAAGGATAGAACTTTGCGCGAGCTAGAGGGACCTTCTATACGAGAATTCTATTCTCTCGCGCGAAATGGTAGTTTTCTCGCGCGAAGTGGTAGTTGTCTTTCACGCGAGAAAAAATGTGTGTGCTTGAATGTGACCTCTAAATCAACCACATACGCAACATAGTCATTACTCCTATGGTCAAATTACGAAGAGAATATGAATTATTCAATCCGAAATTCGTGAGGAAGCGACCTGTTGCCTCCTATGCAGGCGGGGGTGTATAATCGCTCTCAGATTGGAGAACCAACAACCATCAGACCGCTACTACAACGGAGGATTTTCCAAGAACGCCATAAAGATGATATGCAAAGCTAGAATCAAACTAAGATGAATGCAATTAATCTAAGAATACTTGAAAGAAGATATGAAATGCAGATTTTTTAGTTGATTTTGGAATAAAAATGATCTCAATCTAAGAACAATTAAGCAAATTTAATCTAAATGAGAAATGCAATTACACTAGAATGAGAAATTAAACTAGATGCAAATGAAAGCTTGAAATTCAATCAAAAATTCACTATAGTGCCTTTACTCTCAAAAATTGTCCTTCTGAATGAGAAAAAGAGGTCAAATAAATAGAAGAGCCAAGAGGAGGAGGAAGAGTTTCTTGATTCGAAACTCCTAACCCTTCATATCCCTTTTGGGACAAATAAGCATGAATTACTTTATTAAAAGAATGGAAAATGCCACATGAGGACCTTTCGAATATCTCAAATTATTAATTCAAGAAAAGGTGTCCATTCAAATAACAAGCAATTATTAATTCCTTTTTATGGGTAATTAGCTAAAGAGGGTGGTTTGATTTAATTTAATTTAAAGCGCATAGGACTTTACAATTAAATTAATGTATCATAGGGGTAATTTAGCCAATTAAGTCAAAGACTTTAGGAATTAATTTAGCATTTGATTATTGCAATTTATGGTCTTTGCAATTGACATCAAGTCAAATTAAGTCAGATAGGAGAGAGAAAATTGCCTAGGGAACTAAGACTTTGGTGATGTAAAATCGAGATAATGCACCAAAATTGATGAAATTAAATAGGTGCCAATTTTGGGGTATTACATTTGCCCCTCTTTGAATTGATGTGCGAACAGCGCGTTGATTCAAAGAATAGTCTGAAGTGACAGATCAAAGCAGATCAAAGCATAAATTTTTTGAAGTCTAAGTTAGATTGCGAAGACAACGATCTTAGAAGAGAACTGGAATCGGGGTTAGATTGCCCCAATACCAATTGATGAAGATGCAGATTTAGGACTATCTCCGAATCAGGGTTAGATTGCCCCAATACGAAGCTTAGTCCTCCGAGACCCAGGTTAGATTGCCCAGATAACGGTCTAAAAGAGATTTTGAGAGTCATCTCTAGAATGAAGCTTGACTCCCAGGAATTAGGGTTAGATTGCCCCAATACCCAAAAGATTTCAAGAACCATCTCCAGAACGAAGAATGATCCTCGAGGATCTGAGTTAGATTGCTCAAATACCTAAGAGATAGATTTCCAGATAACAAGATGCGAGGCGTGAAGATGCCCCTAGCAATGAGGACTGATGATTCAAATCAGACTGATTCAAGAATAGATTCGACAAGATTCAAATGATGTAATCATCCTGCCCCCTCGGGAGCGAAATGGAAAGATGACATGTCAGAAGGATGATAAACAACAAGAGATTGCAGAGCAAAAGCAATTAGACTAGATTCGCGAAGCTATAGAAGTGAAACGGAGCAAAGCAGAGGTCCTGTTGACCAAGTTTGACCAAAGTTGACCAAATTTTGACTAGGGTTGACTTGATGAAAAGAAGCAAAGATTTGAGAACATGATGCAAAGATGAGGATCTAGCAGGAAGATGACACCAGAAGGCTGACTGCACAAGCATCCGATCCAGAAGGAGTCCAATATTTAAAACATGATTTTGAGCCACTTAGAGATGTCAGATTTTGATTTCGATCCCGAAAATAGATTCAGAACAGTCGATTTAGCAAAGGGTGCAATTTTCAAAGAAAACGGAGCACTTTCAAAAATTAGGTCAAAAGCTATATAAGGGTCGGAGGAGTCATTTTCAAATCATTATTCAGCATTGTCTTTTAGTGATTCTGAGCTCTAAGATAGAGAAATGGAAGGTCTGCCACTACATACACACAGATTTGAGTGCTCTCGACGACATGCCCGGCCACCGGAGTATGACGCACCTGTAAGTAGTCGATGAACTGCTTTGTATTTCAATTCGTATAGCGTGATAGGTTAGATTTTTTTTTAAAAAAAAATATTAGCATAATGTAAAAAGTGTGAAATATCGCGTGAGAAAGTAGTTCTCTCGCGCGAAGGCAGGTTTCATTTCGCGTGATAAAGTAGTTTTCTCGCGCGAACTAACAAGCTCCAAGGATAGAACTTCGCGCGAGCTAAAGGGATTGTTTATGTGAGAATTCTGTTTTCTCACGCGAAATGGTAGTTTTCTCGCGCGAAGTGGTAGCTGTCTCGCGCGAAGGAACACTTTTCTCGCGCGAAAGACTGTTGCAAGTGGCCAAATTTTATCAGATTTGCATGAAATCAGCCAAATAAAGTCTTGTAGAGCCTTGTCATAGGATAGATACTCTGTTGTAGTTGTTGTTGTAGTAGTGAAAACCAACATGATTGAGTTACTGACCCAGTGTCGTCATTTGCTTTGCAGGTTGACTTTCCAGATATCGCATTTCGAGCACATCACCCGGTTATTACTACATTAGTTCAGAGACTGACAGATGCTGAGAGTGCTCACATTGATGCTCTGGGCTTGGGATATTTGCATGAGTTACCCGACATTCAGGTGAATCACGGTCTTCTTACTGCATTGGTAGAGTGTTTCCATTCGGAGACGAACACATTTCATTTTTTGATGGGAGAGATGACAGTGACCACCGAGGACATATATAGGATCCTGCGGATACCCATTCATGGTACTCGTGTTGAGTACAATACACAGCCGCGGTAGGGTACAGTGGCCTTGAGGACTATCTTCAGGAATGATCTTGTGATGGGTCGGGCCATCTCCTGGGAGGATCTGGAGCATAGATATGGTGGAGTGCATCCATTCGAGGTCGTGTTGGCTATATTTTTGAGTTGTTACCTCGTACCTGATCGAGGTCAGCATGGACTAGAGTGTGGTTGGGGTACTATGCTGCAGAGGATGTTGGACAGACCAACTGTGAGATTTGGATGGGGGGAGTGTATGCTGGCACACATGTATCACGAGATGCATGAGATTGTGTACAGAGGTGCGAGATCGATGGTGGCAAGAGTCTTCATCTTACAGGTCTGGGCCTGGGAGCACCTCCCCATTTGTAGACCCCTATTCCATGATACACGACAGGCGCTGGAGCCTTATATTTACAGATATTCAGGTGTGATGACCTAGCCCCTGCTAGGTAAGACAGAGCAGTGGAGAGCATAGTTGGATGACATGGTCGCTGTAGTTTGGAGACCTTGGATAGCTACTGAGCCTTGGGACGATGCTCGGAGAGAGTTTGCTACCATGTTTGTATCACGTCCACTGATTGGATGAACCATTCAGATGATTGAGAGATTCGTGGTTACACGTGTCCTGCGTCAGTTTGGCAGACAGCAGGATATTTCACAGGATTATTGCCCCTACGCTCGCTTCTCTGACGAGGAGAAGAAGGGGTGGCGTGCATAATTAGATCTAGGACGATGCGCGATAGAGTCACGCATCCCACCAGCATGATGGGATTACATGGTGGATGTCACCAATGCAGGGGTGACACTTGCATACAGGGACCAGTTGATTGCACGGCCTCATCCGAGGTTCACAGATCCAATTGGCATAAGAGCACAGCAGCAGGCACCACAGCAGCAGCAGGCGCAGGCAGAGCAGCCTATACAGCAGCAGGCTGTGCAGCAGCAGCAGGCACCACAGCAGCAGCAGGCAACACAGGATCAGCAGGCGCAGGTAGAGCAGCCTATACAGCAGCAGGCTGTGCAGCAGCAGCAGGCAGCACAGGATCAGTAGGCGCAGGCAGAGCAGCCTATACAGCAGCAGGCTGTGCAGCAGCAGGCACCATAGCAGAGACCTGGGCAGAGAGTTTTGAGGCCCCGATCAGGACAGGTGAGCATCCCTGCTAGGACCATGGGCTCAGATCCCGGAGTAGGGAGTAGCGGTACACAGCAGAGATCTACGAGACCACATACAGCTGATATATCCTAGCAGGTACCACAGGGGGAGGATACTGACATGCCAGACGTGGTAGTTGGAGCAGGTGTAGGAAAGGTGCAGGAGGCTCTCAGGAAGAGCTGAGAGAGAGTACGATAGGTGCAGCGTGAGCGTGATGATTTTCACACACGTCTTATCCGAGAGGAGACTCAAGTAGCAGATAGGGATGCAGAGACTAGACAGCTATGGGCAGAGTTAGCGCATTCGAGATTAGAGACGAGATATGAGGCCGCCCAGGCAGCTTATTACTATGCAGCATACTGTGGGGCTGTTCCAGATATATCAGAGCAGGTGCCGCCATTTTTCGAGTATGCTGGGGCTCCCCAGGCTCCTCCCCTAGTACCTCCACAGGCTCCTCCACAGGCTCCTCCACAGAGACCGATGCCACCACCGCAGACATTAGGACAGCAGGCTCCTCCACCTCCACCCCCTCCCAGTGGGAGTGGATCTTGATTATATCATATCTCATTTTTGTTGTTTTGGTACTGTGCTCGAGTAGCACCTCTTTGTATATGACATTTAGATCGAGAGATATATATATATGAGATCGATGATTCCGTTGATATCATTGTACTTGTTGCAAATTGCTTGAATGTATAATGTTTAGGAGATGTGCTCTTATATGCTTTAGATGTATGAATAGAAATGTATGCAATGTAGTGATAGATAAATGGTTTATGCTTATAGCGGATACACATGTTGATGCAGATGCAACAAGTTTATGGATGGAAATAAAATGCAATGGATATGGTACTAATCATCTCATGCAAGATTGTAGCAATATTTAACAGGTACTAATCAAAGGATAGATATGTTCGAGGATCGACAATGAAGACCAGATACTTGTGCAACCAAGAAGAACCCGAGGCAATAGATGAGAGCCTTTGATGAAGATAATTAAGAGAGTAAATAAGGCATCGTCTTAAGTTCAAAGCCTAAGCTAAAGATGCAAGCTTAAAATGAAAATGCAAACCCTAGGACTTGGTTGTTGGACTCACCGTATTTATCATCATAGAGCCTTTCAAGTTCGGACAATCGCAAGATGTCATACAATCCTTACTAATATCGCTATCATGAGAATATGAATATGACATGAGTCTTAAATTTGTCGGAATAAGGTGTAAGCATTAAGGCACAAGAAGCCAGAATGACCTGAACACCTATTCCTTTTAATCTAGCAAGTTAACATAAGCATTAGAGCATAAATGCTAGAATGACCTGAATGTCTCTTGTGAACAAACACACCAAGCATGCAGGAGTTCTTTCTTTTGCCAAAGATTGCTCGCAGTGACCCCTACGTTCACTTAACAGGACGAGCGTTCAATTTCATCAGTAGCAGAAAGAAGTCACTCAAAAGACAAGGAGAAGAACCAACCTCACCAAAGCATCCATATAAAAGGAGTCGAGGTACGCATGGCCATCCAATACGAGATAGAGGCTCTTACAGACGGACACCCCTCTTAAATGAATTCTTTGGATCATTGGAACTAAACCAACAAGCAGAAAGCAAAGAAAGCAAACAAACAAACACTCAAAGAAAACAAAGCTCAACATGCCTCAAAGGAACACACATTTAGTTTTAGTTTCAGTTTAAGTTCATGTTCAAGCGGATTGAAGACAATTCGGAAAGATAACGTTCGAAGTCTCAATGAGATAATGATAGTAGACAGACGTAATGAGAATCACTGGTGATTGATAAAAGGGAGAAATCCTGAAGAAGAGAGATCGAACGAAAGCTAGGTATCCGCAGGCAGGCATAGTGAGAACCATTGGCAACCAATGCTCAAAAGAGTTTTCGAAAGCGATAGGACAATGCCCCCTAGACCAGGCAGGTGCCCCCAAGTGTGAACCAGTTCCAATCCATGAAGAGTCGAGGAAAACTCAAGGACAAGCGCATGAGCTAGCAAACCAAAGCAGGAAACAAACTAAAGCAAGAAAGTGGGAAAATAAACTAAAGCAAGAAAGGAAGGAAACTAAAGAAGGAAACTAAGAGCCAAGCGACATTGAGATGAGATGTTACTTCAGGAAAACAAGAGGTGCATGTTTACCAGGTTTTCACCATCTTGGCAGAGATTCTATTTTTGCTACCATGACGCCTGTTTACCAGGTTTTCATCAATGGCACATTTTTCTCTTTTTCAATTTTTTTGTACTTTTCTCTTTTTTTGCTTTTTTTGTATTTTTGAATCTCATTTTTTTGTATTTTTGATCTTTTCATTTTTTTTTTGTATTTTTGAAATTTTTCATTTATTTTTTTGTATTATCAAGGCGCCTGTTTACCAGGTTTTCACCAGGATAATAGATACATCAAAGCGCCTGTTTGCCAGGTTTTCTCTAAGATGATCATTTTTTTCAGGACATTTTGCAATTTTTAGGATTTTTTGCAATATATCAATTTTTAGGATTTTTTCAGGATCAATAAGTATGTACATGAGCATACAAGCAATGTCTCAGTTGTAGAACTTCTTCAGATGAAGAGCGTTGATAGGATCTTTGAGTTGCTCTCCTTCAGTGGTGGAGAGGCAGTAAGCACCAGATCCAAATGCTGCAGTAATAATGTATGGACCAAGCCAGTTTGGTTCAAATTTTCCTTTCTGGGTTCTCTGCTGCTGATTCTTGGGGTTCTCCCTCAAGACGAGGTCACCCACTTGGAATTCCCTTTGTCTGACTTTCTTGTTATATGTTTTTGACATTCTCTTTTGATATGCTCAAAGATGATCGAACGCCACCCTCCGATGTTCATCTAATAATTCAAGCTCTTGCAACCTAGATATTCTGGTATCTTCATCAGTGATGAGGCCCTTCAGAGAGATTCGCAATGTCAGAATCTCGACCTCAATTGGCAATACTGCTTCTGCCCCATAGACTAAGGCAAAAGGAGTGGCTCCCGTTGGTGTTCGGATACTTGTTCTGTAAGCCCACAAAGCCAGATTAATCTGGAGATGCCAATCTCTACCAGATTTATGAACTGTTCTGTGCAAAATTTTTAGGATTGTCTTATTAGAAGCTTCTGCTTGTCCATTACCTTGAGGATAATAAATAGATGACCAATGCTGAATGATCCTGAATTTAGTGCATAAGTCTGTCAAATCTTTGTTCTTAAACTGTCCTCCATTATCAGTGATAATAGATGAAGGTACGCCATATCTGCAAATAATATAGTTCAAAATGAACTTAGCAATAGTCCTTCCATCAGCTATAGTCAGAGGAACTGCCTCGACCCATTTGGTAAAGTAATCTGTAGCAGTGATTATGAATTTATGTCCTCTTGAAGAAGAAGGGTGTATCTGACCAACCAAGTCAAAAGCCCATTGTTGAAATGGCCAAAAACTAATGAGAGGACTGAGCTCCCTAGCAGGAGCGTGGATCAGATTCCCATGATATTGACACTGCTTGCAAGTCTTGACATATTGGACAGCTTCTTTTTCCATATCCGGCCAGTAGTATCCAGCTCTAATAAGTTTACAAGCTAACGTCAGACCACTCGAATGAGAGCCGCAAATACCTTCGTGTACCTTAGCTAACGCACGTTTGGACTCATCGGGTTCTAGACACCTAAGTAGAGTACCGTCTAGGCCCCGTCTATACAAGTCATTTGCTATAAGAACATACCGTGAAGCAGTACGAATGAGGTGACGTTTCTCATTCCAGGTATAGGTATCGGGGATAATTTGGTCCCGAAGATAAGAGTAAATATGGTGGTAGCGGGATGAGTCATGTCCAATGACTGAACAAATCATCTTGGATTCAGGATTGTCATAGGCAGGGTAGCATAATGTTTCCACCAGGAATTCATGCTTGAAGTCATTTTCTGGCATTTGTAATATTGAGGCCAAAGTAGCCATAGCATCAGCTGCCTTATTATCTGTTCTCAGAATCTGCTGGAAGGAAATATGTGCAAAGTATAACTTAAGATCATCCACCATTCTTTTGTAGGGTATTAGTTTGTCATCCTTTGTTTGATATACATTATTAACTTGATTAATGATCAACTGAGAATCACCAAAGACTTGGAGCTCATCTATACGCCATTCAAGGGCTAATTTCATACCATTGATAAGAGCCTCATATTCAGCTATGTTGTTGGTGCAAGGAAACATCATTTTGTAGGCCTTAGGCAAAGAATAGCGTTGAGGTGTTATAAACAGAATACCCGCACCTGATCCTTGTTGAGTGAATGAGCCATCAAAAAACATACTCCAAGACTGATGTGTGAGATGCAGAATGGAGTCATCTGGAAACTCAATGTTCAAAGGTTGGTGATCATGTAGAGGAGCCTCTGCCAACTGATCAGCAATTGCTTGTCCCTTAATAGCCTTCCTTTCCACATATTCAATATCAAACTCACTGAGGATCATGACCCATTTAGCCAACCTACCCGTGAGAGCAGCCTTGCTTAATAAGTATTTTAGCGGGTCAATTTTTGCAATAAGCTTTGTAGTGTGAGCCAACATATAATGTCACAGTTTCTGTGAGGCAAACACTACAGCTAGACAAGCTTTTTCAATAACAGAGTAGTTCATTTCATAGGACACCAATGTTCTGCTGATGTAATAAATAGCTCTTTCTTTATTGTTCTGGTCTTCTTGAGCTAAGAGAGCACCCAAAGATGTACTTGTGGCTGAAATATACAGTATAAGTGGCTTCCCATGGATAGGAGGCATCAAAATGGGTGGATTGGCAAGATATTGTTTTATTTGATTGAGTCCCTTGTCACATTCCTTGTTCCATTCATAGGTGACACCTTTATGCAGAGTTTTAGTGAACGGCTGTGACTTATCAGCTAGCTGTGAGATGAACCGCCGAATGGATTGCAACCTTCCTTGTAGACCTCTCATCTGACTTATGTTCTTAGGAGGAGGCATGTCCATAATAGCTTGAACTTTTTCTGGATCGACTTCTATGCCTTTGACTGAGATAATGTAACCCAAGAGTTTTCCAGAAGTGACTCCAAATGCACATTTCTTGGGATTAAGTCTAAGGCTAAACTGCTCCATGCGGTCAAGGATGGGACCCAAATCTTCAAGGTGAGTTCTTCGCTGCATACTCTTGGCTAAAGTATCATCTACATAGTCCTCCATAGTTTTGTGCATCATATCATGGAAGATAGTAGTAACAGCTCTCTGATATGTTGCTCCGGCATTCTTAAGCCCAAAAGGCATAACATTCCAGCAGAAAGTGCCCCAAGCACATGTGAAGGCAGTTTTTTCTTGGTCTTCTGGCGCAATTTTAATTTGATTATAGCCAGAGAAGCCATCCATCAAGGAGTACATCTCATATCCTGTTGTCATGTCTACTAGTATATCAATATTAGGCAGTGGGAAATCATCTTTTGGACATGCCTTATTGAGATCTCTGAAATCTGTACACACATGAATGGACTTATCATGTTTAGTAACTGGAACAATGTTTGAAATCCATTCAGCATAATCAATTGCTCTTATGAAACCAGCTTTAAGGAGCTTTTCTAGTTCAGTTTTAACCAACAGTGCCACATGAGGGTGCATCTTTCGAAGCTTCTACTTAACAGGTTTGACATCTGGTGCAATGGACAAATGATGCATGATTAGATTGGGATCCAATCCAGGCATATCAGAATAACCCCATGCAAAGTTTATTTTCTTGCGTTGGAAGAATCTAGTGAACTCTTCTTTTTCTTCAGCAGATAATGACTGTGCTAAATGTATAATCTGTGGAGTAGCCTCAGTGCCCAAGTTCACCGGCTGTGTCAGTTCAATCAGAACTGATGATCTTTCCTGAAAATGGCTTGGTAGAGTATCAAGTATCTCATCCTTGGGCACCTCAGAGAGGTTTTCACCCTCAGATACGTCTTTTATTTTTACTATTTTTGGCTCTGATACTGCCACAAAGTGGTTTTCACCATCAGAGCTCTTATTTTTTCTATTTTTTATTTTTTGACTAAGATACATGATATCCCCTTCTGTCATGCTGATGCTGTATTCGCTGGTGGAAGACATTACAGGTTCGAGAGCATGGAGGTAACAGGCTAGTTCATAATCATTTTGGAACCTAAGGACTTCATTGGATGCGAGAGGGGAGTTCCAGTTTATTAGATCAGGACGGTGGAGTGAAAGGGAAGTAGTGGCTGGTTCAACTGCGTTCACGGTATAACCCTCAAAAGCGTTAACAAGCAAGTCAAGAGCTAGAGCAGTCTCGTCCAGAGGAGTGTTTGAATCCCTATGAGATCCTACGTCGGAAGCGGAAGACAAGTCGACATCTACAACATCAAATTCTTGTGTTCTAGCGCCAGACCCTTCACCTACTTCGAGGAGTCTTTCATACTCATGAACAGTATCTATGTCTACATCATAAGTGGCATCGGATGTAGAGTCAAACTCATATTCATGTGAGTCCGTACTTGATGTAGGAATTTCATTAGCAGCATCATTAGTCTCATTATTATTCCTTCTGTCATTTACAGCTTGCTGAAGTTGTTCTTGTTCATAGTATTTTTGAAAATATGGTGGCCTATATTGCTCACCTGTAAAATTGGGATCATCATTTAATGCTGCTTTCCATTCCTCATATGTAACTTGATGTACTGAAGAAGTTTTCTCAGAATCAGCCTCAGAGCACGTCTCAGTATCAGTCTCTACCAGATGAACAGGTATGATAGGCTCATCAGGTTCAGCAAGGAGTTTCACAATATCCAAAGGGATAGGATATGGAAATGTATCTTCATCAGAGCTATTTTATGGATTCATCTTTGGAGTAGTATTTTCAATTTCTTGTTCATGTTCAGGTTCAAGCTTGAAATCAGACATAGGAGCCAACATAAATGTCTTGGTCCCCAAATGAAAGGGAGTCTTTTTAAAGCCTAAGCCAGTAGTGTCCTTTGGGCTACGACCTATAGCTTCAATAGGCTTCAACAATCCATTATCATTTACCCCTATAGGACCACTTCCCTTGTATCCAAAGCGCTTCATGATTTTGAAACCTTCACTATAAGGTTCTTGTTCTAACTCTGGAGGAGTAGTTGTTTTAGATATCTCCTTTCCTTTATAGATCCAAGCTTTGATAGCTCTTTCCTCATCTTCATCTTCTAAAGGTATGGAGGCTCGCACAAAAGCACCATCATAGATTGTTTGAGGAGGATTATCAGAAAGTCCATGAGTTTTCGAAGGTTTCCCATAGAGGCGTGGAGAGGGAGGTAAAGCTGCTAGAGATAGCACAGGTTCTATTTGATATTCTCCCATGCCCGTATCTTTAATTTTCAAAGTTTGCTCCATTTCTCTAAGCTTAGTGTCATAGAACTCAGTGGAGTCCCTATTGGCAGGAACAAAGCTATCTGTAGTTTGCATGAGAGTATTACAAGAGAGATTGGTGTTTGCGGGTACAGTGACTTCCGCCCCGTGAAATGGGAACTTGATGCATTGATGATATGTGGATGGAACAGCTTGCATCTCATGAATCCAAGGCCTACCCAACAAAATGTTGTATGCTAAAGGAATGTCGAGCACTTGGAAAGTAACATCTCTCTCAACAGGACCTACGCAGATAGGTAGCACAACTAAACCCTGGGACTTGCATTCTTCTTCATCATAAGCTTTTATGGTAATCGTCTTACGGGAGTCTATGCAATCCTCATCATAACCTAGCTGAGTGAGCAATGTAGCGGAACAAATGTTAAGACCAGCGCCATTATCAATAAGCACACGACGGACACGTTTGGGACCTATCATAACCTCTATGAGTAAGGGAGCATTATGCGGGTGGTTCAAAGAATGATCATCTTCCTCTGAGAAGGACAAATAATGCGGTGAGGTCAAGTGACCCACCATAGATTGGAACCGGTTTAGATCAAGATCCTTGGGGACATTTGCTTCAGCGAGGGCTTTATCCAAAATTTGCTTATGTGCAGGCGAGATTTTTAACAACTCAAAAATAGTAATCTGAGCATTAGTTCGCTGGAGTTGATCTAAGATACTATAACTAGTAACACTAGATGTGGGAGTTGATTTAGAAGCTTTGTTGGTAGGGCCAGTGGTAATCTTATCCATCGTTTGTTTCGGAGCAACCTTGTTTGTGCTTTGTCTCGAAGTATCCTTGTCTACAGTTTGCTTCGGAGGATCAGGACCTTTCAAAACAACTCTTCCACGTGATCGAGTGACAACAGTTGCACAATCTTGAGTTTGTTTAGATTCAGATGAACAAGATGTGGAATTTCGTAAGATGAAAGGAACTCTAGGCTTGGGAGCATCACCACTCCCCTTAAAAGTGATCACATCACAATATTCAACTCCCATAGGTTCAATCATGTTAATAACATTATCGGTAGAAGGGTAAGTGTAATTCACCTTAGCATTGTTGTTCTTAGTTGTAGAAGACTCTCCTTTCTCATGAGGAGGAAAAGGATCTTTAAATGCCTGATGATCAGAATTCTTATTATGACCATCCACAACAATATCACCACTGTCAATCAAATCTTGAACTTTATGTCTCAACTGAAGACAAGTGGATGTCTTATGACCAATATTTTGATGATAGTCGCAATAATCATTGTCATTCCACCAGTGAGGTCTTGGTTGTGGGTCATAAGTTCTCTTGTCCAAAGGAGTGAGAATCTGATTTTGTATGAGAGTTTTAAAGACTACATCAAGAGGCTCTCCCAAAGAAGTGAAATTGCGCTTAGTTCGAGGAGCCCACGGTTTATTTCTAGAAAATCTTGAACTGTGCTGATTATCTGTTGTATTCTTTTCGACAGCCTTAGCCGCTTGTATGCTAGAAGTAAGATTAAAGACAGGCTTTGAAGGCTTTGCGGTGACATTATCGACCACTCCATCATTTACCACCTCTCTATTCTTGTTTACAGACTTCCCTTTATCCTTGTTCGTTGAGAATCCTTGTTTATTATCTTTATTCAGAATTAATTCTCCCTTTTTGACCATAAAGGCTTCTATCCTCACAGCTTGTTTGATCATGCTGTCAAATGTCAAAGGACCTTGTAATTGTACTTGATATCCAAAGTCTGGAAGAAGGTTGTCTAAAAAGATATCAAGTTTCTCAGATTCAGACAATTTACGAGGATACTTTGTACAAAGTTGTCTCCACCTTTGGAGAAAAGACAAGAAAGGTTCTCCCTGTCGTTGTTTCAAATTACACAAGTCACGAATATTGACAGGGTGTTGAATGTTGTGAGAATAATGCTGAAGAAAAAGATTGGCAATCTCATCAAAAGTTTGAATACCAGGATGTAATTGGCAAAACCATTCCATAGCTGGCCCACCCAAGCTGCGGGGGAAGAGTCTCATAAGATACGTTTGATCGTGCATGAATTCCATGGACAGCGCGCCAAACTCTCTTAGATGATCTTGAGGATCAGTTGTACCCATGTACTTGTCATATTTGGGTAACTCTACTCCTCTTGGAAAAGGAGGCATGTAAACATTCTTATCAAAAGGAAAAGGACATATATTCTCCAATGTAAATTGTTGTGTGGGCTTATCCTTTTCTTTTGTCAGTTGAGTAATTTGATCTTGCATACTTTGAATCATCTTTTGTAGCTTAGCGGTTTCAGTTTCTTCTTCTTTAGCTACAATAGTTTCCACTTGGAAATTCGGAGGTAGTTTGGCTCCTTGCTTAGCCAACTCAAGAAAATACTTTTCCTTATCTTCCAAAAGAATAATTTCCATCATTTTAATGAGATTCTTGTTAGCTTTCGCAGCATTTATATCATTCTGAGTAATTACATCATCCTCGTTACCAAGAGTCTCATATATGCTTTGTGTGTGATCTTGTTGATCATCTTGATTTTGATCATAAGGAGGAGGGCGATAGTTATATGCTGCTTGTTGATCAGCTTGAGTTTTGTTGCGAGATTGATTGTCATTATGAGACTGATTGTGATGAGTCTGATTTTGGTCATGAGAAGATTGACCATGGTATTGATTATAAGTTTGACCGTATTGGCTTGATTGAAAGTCAAATGGGTTCTTGGTTCCCATCTTGTCAAGACGAATTTGTGCTGCAATTGAAGCTTCAGTAAAGTGATGAGAACGATGTCGAAAAGGTGCAGCCAATGTAACTTTTGGTGTGTGAATAGCTTTAGATGAATCACTATCTTCAGTGGGATCAATAGTTTCAATAATGGGTTCCGTCCGAGGAAATAATCTCCCAAAGCTACAAAACAATGAATTGTTTTGAAAATAAGAGTTGTCTTGTTCTTGGCGTGACGAACTAGATTGCGAAAATAAAGGATTAAAGCACTCTTGGAAAACCGGAGGAGATGTCTGAGACAAATTATCTTGTGGAGTGCTTAATGATGAATTTGAAGAACTCTTACAAAGTTCAGACTTCTCAACAAATTGGAAATGACCTATGTTTTGATTATGAGATTTACTTTGATCTTGATCAGCGTTCTGGATAGGATAAGTCTTACCACTTCGAGTCATGACAGTCATAGACGAAGATGTAATGAGCAAAGATTCAGGATAAAGCTAGGTTCTATCTCTAAGATAATGAAAAAGAGATAAATGGCTAGAACAGCCAAGATGCAAGATGGACCTGGTATGAATTGTCAAAAAGAGATGGCTAGAACAGCCGAGATAAGACAACCGCAATGCGAGGTACAAAAGGCATAAAGAGATAAGATGAATAGATAAGACACAACACGAACCAAAGCAAAGGTCGATCGATTCCTAACTCAACACAACCAGTTTCTGACGGTGAACGATAGGAAAATAGAAAAACAAATCATGGACAAAAGGCAGATTAGATTTATGTCATTGATCAAGCACATAAGATAGCAATCAAGGAGTTCAAGAAAATAGTCTTCAAGCAATGGGCAAGGGACAAAGCAACCTTGCGCATGAACAGGAATAGTGACTTAGTATTTCTACTCCCTAAGGACTCTACTTGTGTATGTTCTTGAGAATGTTTTAGCAGGCACTTAAAACACAACAACATCCTAGCAAGTTGTCTACAAGGATATACATGGCTTTTCTAAAGGGAGTCCTCGATATACACAAGGTACGTGAGGCCCAAATCCGTAGATAAGAAGAATTTGAAATCACACAGTCGGGGGGAGACGGTAACCCAAATCTCCTCCTTCACTTCTCAAAGGTATAAAGTTCTTTGAGGCTTAGCCAAGAGTGAAATCTAACTCATTCCCAAGAGAGGTGTCTTTGGATTCACCTCCCGATATTTATACTCTGCCGGAACACAGGAGTTAAGGTCGTCCCTTGAGGTGATGAAATCCCCAAGCAGGCCTTCTAGAAATGAAAAAGTAAGTAATTCTCTATCAAAAGTATTGGGAAGCACTAAAGGTGGTGCATTTAACCCTTCAAGTAAATGTGAGGTGAGTCCACAAAGTGGTGCATTTAACTCCTCACACAAAATCAAAGTGAGTCCACACCCTAGAAAACAAGTGAGTTCCAAAAAGCACAAAAGGGTTGCCAAGTGGAACAATTAACGCTTCTTTCCTATAGACCCCTCCCCTTTAATGTGGCGTTGGGATTGCAACCACAGGGCGAAAATGAGGGGCCGGTGGATTAGCGAGTCCAATAACCCAAGATAGAAATCTAAATCAATCACAAGTAATCTAAGACTGCTAATCAATACTACTCATAAGTGCAAGAGGGTTTGAATCATGGAATATTTAACTTTACAAGTAAACATGAAGTGAGTCCACAAAGTGGTGCATTTAACTCTTCATGTAAACAAGGAATGAATCCATGCCCTCAATTACTCAATGATATTTTTGATATTGGAACCAATAATTACTTAAGGTGTAAACACAAGCATTCACTTACATAAACTTGTATGAAAGAAAATCTATGTTCATTCATTTCCCATTAAGAGCATCAATTGAAATGTGTTCTATGAAAGCATGTAAACACTCAAGCCAAACACATGAGAGATTAATTTTAATCCCAAAGTCCAAATGTTTTAGAGATTTTAAGAACTCACCTTAGGTCCAAAGATCTGCAATCCATCATTTAACACACATCTGAAAGTATAGAATCAAGACAAATCAATGGCAAACCGTCAGATATGTAACATTGTTGTCTTCAAGATAGTCTTTAAAGATTGATTTATTTGACCCATAAAATCACAATATAAAAATTTCTGGAAAGAATGAAGTTTTTATCTAACATCAAGAACTACCATTTTCCAAAGTTACAAGGTCTTATGATTCTATTTGGTTCCTCAACCAATAACCTTTTCAGACTGCAATTTTTCTGTCATAAATCAGATTTAAAACACCAAACCCTGCCTAGGGAATCACATATCTTTCTCAAAAAGAATCAAAATGAAACCAAACCAATTTAATATTAACTATTAGTGAATCTAGTTTCCAAATATGTAAGTCATTTATTTTTCCCATTCATAAATCATTTTCTATGAATAAATCATTGCCTGCAACTCCAATACAGATTGTTAAAAACTAGTTTTCACTCAAATGCCCATAACTTTCACAAATATTCATAAAAATGACTCAAACCAAAAGGAAATGAAAGATAATTCATTTATCTTTCCAATGAATATTATTATAGATCTTGATTGTTCAAAATTTGTCCGCACCAAACATTTCAATCTGACTGTATTCAGAGAATCTCAAATCTGCAAATACCCAATTTCACCAAAATGATCATAACTTATTCATTTCTCAATAAAAATCAACCAAACCAAAAGCATGAAAAATAGGATTCATCATTCTATCCATCCATTACTATATTAAAAAAATTTCAATCTGTAAATGGCCGTACAAGGCATGAAACCAACAATAAAGCTGAAAAATTATTAATTCAAGAAAAGGTGTCCATTCAAATAACAAGCAATTATTAATTCCTTTTTATGGGTAATTAGCTAAAGAGGGTGGTTTGATTTAATTTAATTTAAAGCGCATAGGACTTTACAATTAAATTAATGTATCATAGGGGTAATTTAGCCAATTAAGTCAAAGACTTTAGGAATTAATTTAGCATTTGATTATTGCAATTTATGGTCTTTGCAATTGACATCAAGTCAAATTAAGTCAGATAGGAGAGAGAAAATTGCCTAGGGAACTAGGACTTTGGTGATGTAAAATCGAGATAATGCACCAAAATTGATGAAATTAAATAGGTGCCAATTTTGGGGTATTACATCACTAATCCCAAGCAAGCCACTCTTGCTCTACATTTCAGCTACAGGAGTCTCACTAGGTACTCGTCTGGCCCAACAAGATCAAGAAGGAAAAGAAAAAG
Source organism: Chamaecyparis obtusa (assembly GCA_027943335.1). Classification (NCBI taxonomy): domain Eukaryota; kingdom Viridiplantae; phylum Streptophyta; class Pinopsida; order Cupressales; family Cupressaceae; genus Chamaecyparis; species Chamaecyparis obtusa. The sequence continues at coordinate 113,974 of BSBK01013906.1, read as the reverse complement.
CTATATATTATATCAGTCGCACCCTTGTGGGATATGAACTAAATTATTCTCCAATCAAAAGAGCATGTCTAGAAGTAGTATTTTCTTCACAAAAATGGTGACATTATATGTTGTCTCATTCTATCAAGCTTGTTGCAAAGATCAATCCTTTGAAATATATTTTGAGTAAGACAACATTAACAGGAAGATTGGCTAAGTGGGTTATATTGCTTAGTGAATTTGACATTGAGTACATCTGTAGGAAGGCCATAAAAGGACAAGTAATTATAGATCAATTAGTTGAGGTGCCACTGATAGATGATCAACCTATACATATAGAATTTCTAGATGCACATATCCTGACATTATCTACATAGACATGGAAGTTATACTTTGATGGATCATATACTCAACATGGTTCAGGAGCTAGAGTGATATTTGTTACACCACAAGGATATTAAATTCCAAAGTCTTACAAGTTACTTTTTCTTTGATGTAGGAGCATTTTGGGTTCCTTAAGATCTTTCTTAGTCTTGGAGGAATTCCTTGTCAAAGGGATATAGTACTTTGTTTTGGGCAGTTTTTTGAGTTTCTGTGTTGTGATAATCTATGGAGATCTTTGGCATGTGAAATGAAAGGGGTGTGTTCCTTTGTTTTTTTGGAAGGTTTTTCTAAGGTTGCATCTCTTGAGGTGGCATGGTTTTGGATATATTGGATGGACAGTTTTAAAGTTACAGTTGTTTTCCTTACCGTCGAAGTAGTATTTTCCTGTAGTTTTGGTGTTGATTGCAGGATGTGTAGCCATTGATCCTTAATGAATCAGCCTTTGTGTTCTTATTTAATTTTATAGGACCTAAATTAATATCTTTTCCTAAGAGCACAAGTCCTAATTCATTATGAGTAAAAATTTATGGCTATTTTTCTTAAGTACCTATTTTCTGCTAGTTTACATGTGAAACGTGGAGTGTTTCTTCTTGCATGGTTTCATGTGATGAAATGGGGCCTTGCATAGTTAGGGGCATATTCTTGGGTCATGTGTGGACCTAAATCCAAAGGTGCATTAATTTTTTATCATTCTTGCATTAGTTTTGGTTTCTTTCCTTAGACTAGACCTATATTGTAATTAAAATCCTGACTGGTCGACTTGTGGCTTAGCTGGCTATATATTGTGAGCTTGGGTTGATGTAGAGAAATGATAATTATGGGAGGAAAGATGTATTTCATCATGATATGATGGAAGAGTATAGTAGAAGCAGATTTGCAAATCTGGGAGTTGTAGTAGAACTAGTGGCTTGAGGGCTTAGGACAACAAGAGGTTGCTTGGTGGCTTGCGAGCACAAGTTTAGACCCTCTCTTAGTTGTTCCTATCAGAGGCTGCCTATTGCAGATCTAAACTAGTTGGTGGTTCCTTGGATCTTGTGAGATCTTTTTGATACTTTTTAATTTCATTGTAATAGGCCGAAACTCAAAAGGCCTTACAACCAGGCATGTTGAATGAAATTCTATTTTGAAGCATTATAGTGTTGAATTCTATTGTGCTTGCTAATGTTATAGTTGGCAGTGTTGGTTTGGACTATCCATTACTGGATCCTTCATCCCTACCCTGCGTCAAGTGGTATTAGATCTTGAAGATCTTGAGTGTGTAAACCATTTGAGGTTGTTTACACCAGGACCTTATTGGTGATTTGTTGCCTTGGGTTTTCCAAGATCTTGAAGGATGTCTCTGAGAGGATTGGACCCTGGGGCAATTGCAGATCTTTGTGATGTGGTGGAAGAAAAGATTTTTGAGAAATTTTCTCGGTGGGAAAACTAATTTCTTGAATTGAGTTGATAACCTTGTGAAGGAAAGTGTTGTTGAGCTTTATAGAGCTTATCAAAGTTGGAACATGCCAATTCGAAAGAAAGTTGTCTGGCCTGTTAGAAGACTGGTCCGAGAGAGAAGACATCTTAACAAGGTTTCTTGTGATAGTATGGAGGTTGAAGAGGTATGTGATATTGGTTTTTATGATCATTTGGTGGACTCTGGCATGAAACCTGTAGAGAAACTTGTGACTGACGTTGCTAAGATACTTGTGTTTACCAATACTATGGTTGACCTTGTTGAGGCTAGTGAGAAGATTTTTTTTTATGTTCAGTCAGTTCTACCTGACATGGTGATTATAGAGCATCTGATTGGGCCTAATCAAATTTTCGTTAGTGAAGAGTTACTTGTTGTTGAACACCTTTGTGATGGTGGTGTTTCCAACTTGCTCTTGTTCAGTGTTATGGTGCAGATCTTATTTGCTAATTGTGGACTTGAATTGCTGGTTGATAATAATGAGCCTTGTGATGAGTTGCAGATATGGGATGCTGATGATGAGGGCTTTCATATTGATGTGGGTCTAAATTTAGATATACTTGTTGGGGATTTTGATACTCTTATTTTTGAGATGGGTTGTGGTGATCAATGGTATGTTGATTGGATTGTTGAGATTCATATGATCCTAATGTTTGAATGGATGAAGCATAGATGGTTGATTTTTCAATTTGTTCTCTTGTCCTTGAGGGATTGGAAGCCTTTGGTGAAGATGAAGTTGGTTGAAAATTATCTTGAGATTAAAGTATGGTACATACTTTCAATTTACTTGGGTAGTCTGATGCAGGAGCATTTTGGGTTCCTTAAGATCTTTCTTAGTCTTGGAGGAATTCCCTATCAAAGGGATATAGTACTTTATTTTGGACAGTTTTCTAAGTTTCTGTGTTGTGGTGATCTGTGGAGATTTATAGCATGTGTGATGAAAGGGGTGTGTTCCTTTATGTTTTTGGAATCTATTTCAAATGTCACATCTCTTGAGGTGGCATGGTTTGGGAGATATTGGATGGACAGTTTTAAAGTTACAATTATTTTCCTTGTCATCGGAGTAGTATTTTCCTGCAGTTGTGGTGCTAATTTTAGGATGTGTACCTATTGATTCTTAATGAATCATCCTTTAGGCTCTTAGGTACTTTTAGAGGACCTAAATTACTATCTTTTCCTAAGAGCGCAAGTCTTAATTCATTATGAGTAAAAAGTTATGGCCTTTTTTCTCAGGTACCTATTTTTTGCCAGTTTACACGTGAAACGTGGAGTGTTTCTTCTTGCATGGTTCCATGTGATGAAATGGGGGGGCCTTGCATAGTTAAGGGCATGTTCTTGGGTCATGTGTGGACCTAAATACAAAGGTGCATTAAGTTTTGATCATTCTTTCATTAGTTTTGGTTTCTTTCCTTAGACTAGACCTATATTGTAATTAAAAGCTTGATTGGCCGAGTTGTGGCTTATCTAGCTATATATTGTGAGATTGGGTTGATGTAGATAAATGATAATGATGGGAGGAAAGATGTAGATCATCATGATATGATGGAAGAGTAGAGTAGAAGCAGATTTGTGAATCTGGGAGTTGTAGCAGAACTAGTGGCTTGAGGGCTTAGGACAACAAGAGGTTGCTTGGTGGCTTGCGAGCACAAGTTTAGACCCTGTCTTGGTTGTTCCTATCAAAGGCTGCATGTTACAAATCTAAACTAGTTGGTGGTTCCTTGGATCTTGTGAGATCTTTTTGATACTTTGTAATTTCATTGTAATAGGCCAAAACCCGAAAGGCCTTACAGTCGGGCATGTTGAATGAAATTCTATTTTGAAACATTATAGTGTTGAATTCCATTGTGCTTGCTGATGTTATAGTTGGTAGTGTAGGTTTGGACTATCCATTATTGGATCCTCCATCCTTAAACTGCATCATCCTTGCACAAATAATGTAGTTGAATATGAAGCTTTGATGATTGGGTTAAAGATGGCTCTACAATGGAATGTTGCTAAATTGAATGTCTATGGAGACTCTCAGCTGATTATTAATCAAGTTAATAATGAATACCAGACCAAGGATGATAAGTTGTTACCATATAAATAGATGGTGGATGACTTTAAGAAATATTTTTTAATCATCACCTTTGAGCAAATTCCATGGCATGATAACAAAGTTGCAGACACTATGGCTACAATTGCTTCTCTATTTGATGTAGACGATACCAAAGCCCATTTTGAGTTCTTAGTGGAATCCTTGACTTATCCCGCATATGATGATCTTGATACAAGTATTATATGTCATATTATTGGACAAGATTCCTCAACTTATGGAAATATATATTCCTATCTAAAAGACAATACCATTCCACCTGACCTATCCTGAAACCAAAAACAAACCTTTTTACACCAAGCCTCCCATTATATCCTAATATCTGACACCCTGTATTGGCAAGGTCTTGACAGTACTCTCTTACAATGTCTTGAACACGATGAAGCTCAAACTACCTTATGAGACATTCATGAGGGTATTTGTTGGACACATTTGAATGGTCCTTCCTTGGCTAAGAAGATCGTGCATATGGGTTACTACTGGCCTACTATAGAAATAGATTCCTTTCAATTTTCCATAAAATGCAATAAATGTAAGATACATGGGAATCTTATTCATGCACCAGCACAACAGCTACATCCTTTTACAACCACATTTCCATTCAGTCGATGGGGACTCAACCTTGTGGGTGCAATACACCCTCCATCTTCCAATGGCCATAAGTACATTATCACTGCAACTAAGTATTTTACCAAGTGGATTGAAGCCGTTCCATTAATCACTACCACTGGAAAACAAATATCCATGTTTATCCTTAATTATATCATTTGCAGATATGGTATCCCTATGCATCTTATTACGGATCATGGGAAGCAGTTCCAAAACTAGGACATGGATGAACTCTGTGAGAAATTCCATATCACACACCATTATTCTACCATTTATTATCCCTAGGGTAATGGCCAAGCTAAGGCATCTAATAAAACCATTGTCAAAATCCTTCAAAATACTATCAATGATGCAGGCCATGACTGGCATGTCCAATTGAATCCCACCTTATGGGCTTATCACACTTCCATCTGTACTCCCACTGGAGCCACCATGTATTCCCTTGTCTATGGTTCTGAAGATGTTCTACCCCTTGAGGTCAAGTTACCTTCTCTTCGTGTATCCCTAAAAGATTTAATTCCAGATGAAGAGTATAGAGTTGCACGGCTAACTAAATTGAAATTATTGGATGAACATCGTCAGTGAGCCTATGATCATTTTAAAGTCTAACAATAGAGGATGTCTCATCAGTATAATAGTAAAGTGAAACCCAAAGACTTTCAGGTGGGTGATCTAGTCCTTCGTGAGAATCCCAAAAATCAGCAACATCGTGAGAAGAAGGGCAAGTTTGAACCCAACTGGTTATGTCCTTTTGTGATTACAGCAGTCTATGGCTTTGGGACTTATCAGTTGTCTACATCTGATGGAGATCTTTTGGATGAGCCTCTTAATAGCATGCACCTCAAAAAGTTCTATGCTTGAAGTCCCAATGCAAGGGATATGTATATAGATAAAGTAAAAACAACAACAAAATTACAAAAATCTCCAAAATACAAAAAAAAATCAAAAAATCAAAAGAAAATTGCAATAAAAACATGTGGTAAAAACCTAGAAAAAGGTGCCATGTATGACAAGTTAGCTCCTCTCTCTATTAGGAATCTTCTAGCATGTCTGCTCATTATATATACCCATAATAAAATGGCTAAATCAGTCGTCATTCCTACCATGTATATATCATAATAAAATAGTCAGTTCATAGCACTATCCACTGTATATATCCATAATAAAACCCTACCATAGCTTGGTCTATTTTACTGGTCTTCATCCTAGTCTTGTTGTGTCCTTCTTCATCCATAATAAGTCAATCCATCACTTAGCTAGGGGCATGTCCTCAACCTAGTTTGGGAAGTGGATCCATGATAGTCACGACTCTTAGAGGATAGAATGGAATATTTTCACTAGAAAAGAAAACATGATCAAACATTCTTACACAATGATATCCTCATAATGACTCATAACCTATGATCTATCTTTTGAAACATGACCGCCTATCTATACATTTGATATGGCTACCCATCAATCAAACCGATCAATACACCTAAACACTATATTTTGGCAAAGAAATGTATATTCATGACAGGCATGTTAGAATGATTTGTTGTAGATTATGCATTCATATATGGATTTAATTTTTATCATGTTTCCTATGATATTCTGACATATCTTTGACATGATTTTAAAACTCCCATATGTCATTGATTAGAATGGCCAGGATGGGGCATGATATTTTCTTTGATTGTTGTTTGTGGGATATTTTCTGATGAAGTCGAAGGAACAAGTAATTGGGGTATCTGTGCATAAGTTCCTTCATCAATTTAATAATCATAAAAACATACAATTCATGTTGTTATGTTAATCCTATAAATGGTGATATGCCACACATACCTCGACTCCAAATATTTGTTCCCCTCCAAGGATAATATTCCTTGTCCGTTATGCAAATGAAACTTAGGTCATCTCGGTTTCATTATACCTAGATGCTTGTCAAGTTTTCTATATTAAACTCCATGCAAGAAGTGCTTAGGTCATCCTTGTTTAATTATACCATGATGCTTGCACTCCCTTGCAACATAATGAGCTCAATGATGAGAATCAAATTCTAGTTATTATGAAGTTCTAAGATGTTTTGTGAAGTTGTGGAGATATTCATTTCATCTTTCATTTTGCATTACACTTAGCTGAATCATGTTGCATATCAGTGCTCCTTTTATAGGGATTTGTAGGTTATCTTGCTTATTAGGTCATCTATTTTCTTTGTCTATTCGTCTTGTGTCAAATACATTGTTATTTAAGTTGAGGACATTTGGATAACAAAAATAAAAATTTCATCTTGCATTTTACAAATTTCATCTTCATTATCATATTTCATCATTTTGCATGGTTCATTAGGAATGTGTTATTTTCATTAGGTTTGATCATTTTTATGTCACTATTGTATATTAGCATGTTGTTTTTGAAGTAAAATTTCATTATAGATATTATCTCATCATCGGTTATTACATTTTATCATATTAGGTACACTTTCATTCCTTACATACAATATCATTTGCATTATATCATTCATTTGATATCCATTACATGCATTCTCATATGTTCATTATTTACTATTCATTTACTATTTACATTGTCATATTCATCATTGTTTATATCATTATTTACATCATTGCATTAGTAGCACATAACATTAAATAAACAATCATTTAAGGACATGCATTTACATAAACAACATCATCATATGCTAGATCATTAACCATTGTCTATTCATATAAAGTAAACCATTTGCATTATAGAAACATCAGTACTATGCATATCAAAGTAAATCATCACATCCTGCATATGTTAGTACACACATGTATATATATAATTATCAAAGTAAATCATAATAGAACTGCATCATCATGTATATAGAGTCTATCATATAAGAGTCCATCATATAAGAGTCCATAAAAATAATAAATATCCAAATGTCCAATGATATCCCATAAAATGATAATGTGTCCAACAATGTCCATCAAGTCATCAACATAATGAAACATAATGATACAATGGTGCTATAGATATAACAGTGTATGCACAGTGTCTAAGACCCACTACCTCCAGACTCAGTCTGTCGTTATCTAGGAGATGCAATAAGACCTAGTGTTGTTGGATCTCCTGAACTTGTGGAAGGTCTCAGGGGACATGATGATGTCTCTCCGCCAGCTATCAGTCTATGGTACATAGTTGTCCTGACTGATATGAGCTATCTCTAAAGCTCCTAATCCACTGATCTCTTAGCACAACCTATCTATAGGTGTCCTTCCAGTAGGTGATCTCCCTACTGGCCCATACCATCACATGTAAGATATCTCCATGGGTTCCTAAATCTTATGTCCTCTGTAGCTTATCCAATAGAGTCTTGGCCTCCCCTAGTTGCTATATGGTGATGTCTCGCTCATGCCTGATCATGACATTCTCACTCTCTAATCTCTCCACCCATCTCTCTAGTCCAGGGACATGGTCTACCTGTACCTATGTCATTTCTAGTTTGACTAGCAATCCATCAATCCCTACATCTTCCTCCCCTGTAGCATCTCTCTATAGGTAGGGATCCTACCCACCAACATTCATCTCTGCCTATACATCTTGTACCCTCACATCCAGCATCTACACATCATCTCCAATATCAAGCATGTGCTCATCCTATATATCATCCTGTACAAGTCCACCCTGAACTGCTCTCTCCTGGCCAAGTATCACATCTTCCTCATCTTGTACATGTCCTACCTGTATTGGTACATGTGCCTATACCATAGGATCCACCTGTATTAGGGAAGTTGTTGGTATCTGTGCTAGAGCACCTACTAGTATCTGTGCCACTGGCTATCACCATACTTGTCTCGTAGGGGGTGGCATCAATCCCCATGATCGCACACCTATGCCTATCATTTGAGGCCCCACTCTATCATCCCTACCTATGTCACCTCCATCACCTCTGTCACCACCATCACCTCCTCTATCACCACCTCCATTACCACTACCACCTCTACCCCTCCCTCAGCCCCTCCTGTCATGGCCTCGTTGCCTATCTCAACATTTCTCTGTAGCATCCCTCTCTGGTGGCCTCTCTGTTGGATCAGTCAACCTAGGGAATGGGTGCTCCCTAAGGTGCCTCTCATAATTAGTTGTCATCCCTGGGTCTATGACACCCTATCTCATGGACCATGCCTGAAATAGAATGTCTCTACCAAGAAATCTCAAATGATACCATGGGCCCCCAATCACGTCTCTCCTAATGAGTACGTGTGAACTCTGTGACCCCCTGTGGCATCCCCTGCACCTCAGAATCTCATAGCTATAGGTCATTTCACTGCAATATGCTCCCATGCCCAAACATGGAGCAATGTAACACCAGCTGATAGTGATGCTCCCCTGTGATATACAACCTGATGAAGATCATGATATAAATGTTCTAACAAACACACTCCCCAACCAACTACAAAACCATGTGATCTCTGGTCTAGGAAAACAAAACCTCCAATAGCTCTTACTAAGACAATAGGAAGTGACTAGTATAAATCTACCAAATCCTCCCAACCGATCTCAAACTCGTCAATGTCATCATCCCCAAAAATAGCTCCACACTCAACCAATCTGCCATGCCGATCATACTGCTCTAACTCTCCAGTAATGGGCAACTGCAAGATGTGATAAACATCATCTAATGTAACCGTCATCTCTCCTATGGGGAGATGGAAGGTGCTTATCTCCAAGTGCCATCTCTTAGTAAGAGCAGTCAACATGCTCAGATTCACCTGAATCTTAGGTGTATAAATGATGTGGTATAACCTAGTAGCTCAAATGACCAGTCTATCAGTCTCTGATAGCGTCGGCCTCAGATTCTAAGTCACAAGATATCTCTCCCATGACATCAGATTGTCTGTGATATCCTCCTATCATAATCAAAAAAAATCAAACTATCAAATTTTGGTACAACGGATCTATCTATCCGATCCTATGAAATCAAACACATATTTATTACATGTCCCAATAGATGATTCTATCAATTATCTACAATCAGGAAGGTTAACTAGCGACCATGCTATGATGTTACCTATCTTGATACAAATTGATCAACATCTAATGCTGAAAGATCATATCAGCTTATCGATGTCAAGTTTGACCTAATTGACTTGCTAATTTGCCTACATTTTATCCTCTGACATAAATGCGTAGCACCAAAAAATGCTTGCATAGAACCCCCTTTCATTTACATAACTTTAACATTTGCGCAACTAACCTAGACATTTGCGCAAAACCATGTAACCAATGTGCAGAAACTATGTTTGCACAAATTTCTTGAACAAATGCGCCACCAAAATTTTCCTTTACACACATGTGCAGGTAACCCACATAAATGTGCAGAATTACTAGTTTGTTGTGCAAACGTGGCAAGTTGTTGCGCATTCATGCATCGTAACTACGCATTTGTTTGTGATCCTAGAATGATAATTTTTTTGTCCTACATCTATGGTTCAATCTACCCTAAACATGTTGTGAATCAACTGAAATATGTAGAAAATCACAAATTGACTAAGCAAGATGAGTCACCTACTGGGTCTCCCGAATCGGGTGGCCTCTGGAAGCTTATGACTGTCTCAAATTGGTGATCGGATAGCGAGCACAACATCTTCATAGCTTTACTCTTCTCTCTCTCCAAGCTCCAATATCCAAATGACAAGTGTGCATAATGACCCTATTATGGATCCCTTGGCCCTATATATAGTCTATGGACCCATTTTGCTTGATGTGTGGACCCTACCTATCGATTTCTTTCCGATTCACCCCATTTTCACCCATTTTCTCTTTCGTTTCTTTTCATGAGATTGATTGTCAAACCAAAAAAATAAAAAATAAAAATAAATTAAAATAATATTTTATTAATCAATCTCTCGAGGGGGCGTGCACAGGTCGTCTGTTACATTGTCTGGGGCAGGGGCAAAAATACTTGATTTTTTCTTTGAAACAATGTGACTAGCACATTATTTCAAAGAGGGGCAAAATGTATACACTAAAAAGTGACTTCATTAATTAAATATTTATTATTTAATTAATATTGACTTGATGAATTAATTAAATTTTTATTATTTAATTAATATTTATTTCCTTTATTTATTAAATAAATTATTCAATTTATTTGATAAATTCACTATAGTCTATTCTTATATCCTAAGTCTTCTAAATAGTCTTATTAAAGTGATTTAAGCAATTACACAATCACTAAATATGACAGTCCCCTAGTCCACCTCATCCACCTAGTCACTTGACACATCACCTTGGCTAAAATAATTAATTATTATTAATTATTAAATAATCATTATCCTCACCCACACATGTCATATTTCTAAGGGCTATGTGGCCTCATAAGACTTAGTCTCGTGACCACATCTCTTCCCCTACACTAAGTCAAGAAGCTATCCCTATTCCTAAGGAGCTTCTCAACCCACCTCTAAGAGTCAAAGGTGACTCATAGGACACTTGTGCAAAGATTCCTTCTAACAAAAAATTCCCTCCCTCTTCCTCTCAATGGTCTTTGTGAGACACTTGACATGTATCTTTCCCTTCCACCTTCTTCTCTTCCATGTCAATGTAAGAGGAACATCATCCCTATTCTTCCTCTCTCATTCCAACTACATCCCCCTTTCTCTCAACCCCTTCAACCAAGTCAATCCTAGCCCTAGGATATTCCACCTTTCAATCTCCACCCTTGAATTGTGCCACCTAGGCTTGGGTCCTCCAAAAATCTATAAAAGGAGCCTCATTTCCCCTTTGTGAGCTAATAGCTAATAGGAAATCAAGAAATAGGCAATCAAGCATACAAACATTCAAGCATCTAAAAACATCAAAATTCATCAAGCACATCCATATCATTTCATCCATTAGTTTTGCATAATCAAGCTTAGGCCATTTTGCATATATTCACTCAAATCTCCACACTTTCAAAGCATCTTGGGAAGGAGCTTCATTTGGAAATATGAGAGCTCAAAATCTCCAAGAAATCGAGGCAAGGAGGACAAGGGAGACAAGCTACAATGGGTGAGTGAAGGTAAATTTTCTTTAGTTCTTCATTTGATCATTTGTAATCTTCATTGGGTAGCATCTTGGGAAGGAGCTTCATTTGGAAATCTGATAGCTCAACATCTCCAAGAAATAAAGGCAAGGAGGACAATGGAGACAAGCTACAATGGGTGAGTGAAGGTAAATTTTCTTTAGTTCTTCATTTGATCATTTTGTAATCTTCATTGGGTAGAATTTAGATTGATTTATTAGTTTAGATTGATTAATATTTCATATATAATAGTTTACATCTAATTTGCATACACTAAGATATGAATATAATCATCATAATCATTCATCTTAACATTATTATTAGTATTAACTTCTTCTAACACATCATGCATAGGCTGATCAAAAGAAGGTAAAGAACTTTGAAGAACAGAGTCACGGGCCTTAGCTTGAGCTCGACGCTTCTTACAATGTTCATTAGAAGATCAATTATGTTTTGTCTTGTTTTAAATATGTTTAGAACTATGAGGGACAATCATTGGTTCCTTCACAGGTTCTATAGGAGGATTAGTAGGATTATCAATAGGCTAAAAAGAAACACTAGGAGCTTGATTAACAAAACTAAAAGCCATGGATAAAGGAGGTATGGAAGGCATAGGCAAAATACCATGGTTAAGATCCATCTGACACATGCTTAACTCAAGAATCTTGTGATGTTTATAGGCTTGAAATGAATGAAATAGATTATCAGGTCGAGAAGGACATGAATTAGGCAATGAAGGCCAAAAGAAGTCAAGTGTAGCACAATCACTAGGCCTATAAGGTTGATATAAACTATGATTAATCATCTTCACTTCTTCATCATGAATGAATTTAAGATACTTATGGATAGGAGAAGCAATGACATGCATCGAATTCAACTAGGCAAACCAAGCTTAACTTGAAATTGATCAGAAGTAGGAATAACAATGAAGGTAGTGTCCACAATTTTACCACAAAGTTCAACAGGCGAGGTAATAGAACCAAATGATGGATAAAGATAACCATTACAAGTTTGGATCCATACATCAGATGTATCATAAGAATTATGTTGTAAGTTCTTCATAAAAATATTTTTCTTCAATAATAACATTGACTAAGGATGTAGGATGAACAAGACAACCATGTGTAGGTATCTTAGAAATCCTAGCATAAATGTAGAGAGGACCATCAGGAGCTTTAATAATCTTTGAATCATCAAAGGTAATCAAGAGTTCCCTACATCTTTTATTCTTTGGTTGTTTTTGAGGTTTAGGTTGAAGTTTTGGTTTAGGCTTAGGTTGAGGCTGGGGTGGAGATATAGATTGAGACAAGACAACATGCTCCACATGGTTAACAATATGATTAAGATCATCCATCTTTGAATCATAAACATTATCCATAAAAGATGGCTGAACAATGGTATTAGTATCATGTATAGGCAAAGGATTCATGTACATTTGAAGGTTTTGATTAGGAGGAGAGACACATTTGTTCCCACTACCATAAAAATTATCAATAGATAAAGCATTAGAATCAATTAAGTCTTGAACCTTATGTTTTAAAGAATAACACTTCTCAGTATCATGGCCATTTTGACGATGGTATTGACAAAAGGCTTTGGAATCAAAGGATTTGGATGCCACCATAGCAAGTAAAAGAGGTCAAATAGGAGGTAAAGTAATGATATTAGCAGTCAACAACTTATTCATAATAGAATGTAAAGATTTAGAAAGAGCAGTAAACGTATGATTTAGATGAAAAGCAGTGGATGCAGAAGTGGCATTATGGGATGTAACAACAACTTGATCAGCAACTACATTCACTTGTTTATTTATCTTGACATAGTTGTTAATTTTTTGAAACTTGTTGGGATTAGGAGTAACATCACTATTATCAATTGGAACAAGAGCCACTGGAGTGGTGCTCTCAAATTGACTCACTTGTAATTGATAATGATGAAGTGTTGTAGAAATTTTTTAAAAAGAGGTAAATTCAGTAAGTAGAATCTTATCTCTAATATCCTTTTGTAAATTTAAAATAAACATATGCTAAATATCAATATCAAGAACAGGATAAGAAATCTGAGCATGCAAATGCTTAAATCTACCAATAAATTCAATTAATTTTTCTTTAGTATTTTGTTTACAATGCATCAAATCAGTTAAGGAAATGTGCGGACCAATGTTATTTTACAATTGTTGAATAAAGGCATTAGCAAGTTTTGGAAAAGAATCAATAGAATAAGGAGGCAAGGAATAATACCATTGCAAGGCCTTATCACAAAATGTTCTAGCAAACAACTTGGCTAAAATCCTATGGTCATGAGCATAGTCACTACAAAGGATTTGAAATATTTTCACATGAATAACAGGGTCTCCCTTACCATTGTAATTCTCAAGATGAGGCATATCAGCTTGCTAAGGAACAAGAGCACGAATAATGTCTAGGGATAAAGGACTGCCCATGTCACATGTAGGAATGCTAAACTTGGATTGAGTCAAGGATGCAAGTTGTTGTTGTAAAGAGGACACAGTTTGAGCCAAACTAATGATTGTGGAATCATTAGATGAAATAGGAGGCATAGACACATTAGAAACACTGGGTAAAGTGTACGAAGTGGCAGGAATGGAAGACACAATCGATGGAACACTTGGAACCATAGTTAGAAGAGGGTTGGAATAGGTAAAAGGAACACTATGATAAGAAGGTTGTAAAGTAGGGAGGGACATAGGAGGAACACTCATAGGAAGAGAGAGAACCATTGTAGTCACTAAAGGAGGAGTATAGGTAGGAATACTAGGCAAAGGAATGAAAGAAGGTTCCACACTAGTGACAGGAGGAGTGAATCCTAGTTCTTGAGCTTGTTGAGCTAAATGTTTAACATTTAAATGAAAAAGATGAGTAATACCATGTAAGAGATTAACATCTTGATCACTATCATGAAGGACTTTCTTAAGATCCTTTATAGCTTGAATAGAATCTTGATTATTATTTTCTTGAATAACCCAATCACCCATTTTATCAAGTTCAGTTGAAAGTTTTTGGACTTGTTCGAGAGGAACTCTTAAATCATCATCCTCATCATGAGATGAGTGAGAAGAGTTATGCTCCATAGTAGGATTGGAATCATGAGTAATCAAATTTTCATCTAGTTTCCTAAGGAAAGGAGAGGAAGACTCAGGATCAAAGTCACCCATAAGTCTATGACTTCTTCTAACTGGAATATTATAAGTAGGACTAGAGGTAGTAAAGCTCATATACCAATGCAATGAAAATGAACTAAACTAGGAAAACACAAAGCATGAACAAATAAAAAAATTTGTATTTTTTCTTTATATGAAATGTAAATACAAACACATAAAAGAAGTCTAATACATGAGAGATCTAACACCATAAAAGCAAGAGTTGTCTATCGTGGGTTCATGAAAATGTAAGATATTAAAAGGGGGTGGCATCAAAATGTAATGTATGGAGGGATGAAGATGTAATTGTATGCTATATGGGATTGGGGAAGGTAAGATCTTCTAAAACCAAATTCCCAAAGGATAGATCCAAATTGATTAACCACAAGAAGATGATTAATACATAAATGAATCACTCTATGGAGAATATGGAGAAAGGAGAAAATCTTATATTTCATTATGGAAAAAGAAGGTATTAAAATCTTGATTGAATTGAAGACAAATACTAACCTCAAAATATGACAAATCTGGAAAATGTTGTTTTCTAGTGTTTGTATTCAGTTTTGGGGAATTCTGCAACTAGATCTGGCCTGGAAACATAGAAATAGAGAAAAACGCAGAAATCTTCTACTTTTCAGAGCAAGGCCAACCTTGACCCAAGACAGGGGTAAGATCTTACCTCAGGGCACAATCTTACCCCCTTATGTCGACCTTGACCTGCATTTCTCTGATGGAAATTCTATTCGTAGATCCTGAAAGTTCACTGAAAAGGGTATTCAGATCTGATCTGTGATTCATTGTCCTGCACCTATACCTACAATAAAAAATGGTTTTATTTGTTGGATGAGGGGTTTGCCTTGGTCAAACCCTAGTTTTGGAATTAACCTTGAAATGTAATTGAAATTGCAGTAGTAAATAAAGTAAATGAAACAATTCACCTTGCTTATGTTGAAAACCTTGTGGAGGATTCAAATCCTTGAATCCACAAGTATGGATGCTCCAAATGAATATAGAATTGTATGTAGGATATCTCAAATCAATTGCATTAGATCTTAAACACCAATCTTGAATGGATCTTGGAATAGGAAGAATCTTGAATGGAAATGGATGGAGAAATCTTCAACAAAGGGGCTCCGTAGAGATTGAATCCTTCAATGGCTACCAATGGATCTCCTTGATGAATTGGATCTTGAATGCTTGAATGCTTGAAGATGAATGAATGCTTGGATTCTTTCCTTCTACTTCTTGCTTGATTGATTATTTCTTGATCACTTGATTTCGCTTTATGCTTGAATTTAATGGATGATGGATAGTGGATACTTGATTTCGTGATTGAGAAAATGAGAGGAGAAGGCTTCATTTTATATAAGTTAGGACACAAAATTCTAGAGAGGCCTACATAAGAGAATTAAATTCCAATTTAACCCTTTACTCTTGGAAGTGAACCTAATTTAAATATCATTTAAGAGTTTACCATTTCAAAGCCCGAAATAGCTGACCCGGAAGTGGGAAAATAATCTTTCTGAAACCTGACATCTGAAAACTTTTGGAACTTGAAATCTGGACCCAGAGTCAGGGTCAAGGTTGACCTTGACCTAGGTCAAGGTTGAGGTCAACCTTGACATAGAAGGTCAACCTTGAACCTAAAGGTTAACCTTGACCCTGAGGTCAAGAATCTCAAATCCTTAGGATCAGGTGCCAGAAATAGGCTAGAAAAAGGTGGAAAGAGAAGCAAAATAGGGGAAAAATCTAGATCCCAGTCAAAGAACCATTCAAGGCATTTGACATGACCCAAGACCACTTAATCGGAGGGCTAAACTGGTCCTAAATGGAAGTGCTTCCATTTTCTAACAATATAGTATGATCGAACACATCTCTTCTATGCTCATCTAGAAGTTCTAGCTCTTGTATGTGCATGATTCTATAATCTTCATCTATGATGAGCACTTTCAATGAAACCCTTAGGGAATGTATCTCAACCTCAAGAGGTGAAACAACTTCTGATCCATAAATAAGTGCAAAGGGTGTAGCTCCAATAGGTGTACAAATGCTAGTTCTATAGGCCCATAGTGCAAGATTGATTTGTAAGTGTCAATCCCTTTATGTCTTGTTAATTGTTCTATGTAAGATTTTTAGCAGTGTCTTGTTAGAAGCTTTAGCCTGACCATTTCCTTGAGCATAGTAGATTGAATACCTCTATTATTTAATATTGAATCGCTTACATAATTTTTTAAGACCTTTATCTTTCAATTGGCGACAAATGATATGATTAAGGATGAACAAAGACACTTTTTCCCAGTATTAGCCAAGAGAGGAACAACCTCAACCCACTTTGTAAAATATTTTATTGTAGTAATGATGAACTTGTGTCCACTAGATGAGTTAGGATGTATTTGACCCAAAAAATCAAAAACCCATTGTTGAAAAGGCTAATGTGTAACAGATGGAATAAGTTCTCTGCCTGGGACATGGATCCAATTCCCATGTATCTGACACTTTTTACAAGACTTAGCGTAGCACATGGTATATGTCTGCACTGTAGGCCAATAGTAACTAGCCCTTAGTAGCTTTTGATCTAGTGCAAGACCATTGGAGTTAGACCCACATATGCCATCATGGACTTCAGCTAATGCATGTTTAGAATCATCTTTCTCTAGACACCTAAGAAGTATTATGTCTAGAACCTTCCTAAACAAGTCGCCAGAGAAGATGGAATAATGGGAATCATTGTGAATGAGTTGTCATTTCTCATTGTAGGTTAGTTTATTGGGAATCATTTGGTCACGCAGGTAAGAGTAAATTTTAGTATATCAAGAGGAATCATGACAAATCATGGTGCATATGAAATGGTTGTCATAGGAATCATAGGTAGGGTATTTTAGCTCTTCCACTAGGAATTTAAATATGGACTCGTTCTCTTCCAATTGTAAGATAGAAGCCAAAGTAGCCATGGCATCCATTGTCCTATTTTTAGCTCTAGCAATCTATTGGAATGTTACAAAGATGAAGTAACTCTTAAGTTCATCAATCATCTTCTTGTAAGGAATCAATTTCTCATCTTTGGTTTGATAATCATTATTAGTTTGATTGATGATAAGCTGAGAGTCTCCAAAAATATGTAGTTCAATGGATAGTTTAATTCCATTTGTCAAATCTTCATATTTTGTTATGTTGTTTGTGCAAGGAACTAACAACTTATATGACTTTGGAATAGTGTAACCATGAGGTGTGACAAAAAAAATACTAGCTCCAGTACCATTTTGTGTGAGATCCATCAAAGAACATCTTCCATGTTTTCTCAGTCGCATACATGATAAATGAGTTAGGAAAGTCAATCTGCATAGGAGTATCATTTTGTAGAGGGAATTCGGCTAGTTGATCAGCAATTACTTGTCCTTTTATAGCCTTATGATCAACGTACTCAATGTCCAATTTAGAGAGAATCATTATCCACTTAGTTAGTCGACCAATAAGAGTAGCTTTACGTAGTAAGTATTTCAAAGTACCAATTTTTGCCACAAGATGTGTAGTATGTGCTAGCATATAATGTCTAAGTTTTTGAGACACAAACACCACTGCAAGGCAATATTTTTTAATTTTATTGTAATTGATATCATAAGCTACTAATGTTTTATTGATGTAGTATATAGTTATTTCTTTCCCATGTTCATCTTGTTGTTCCAATAATGCCCCCAAGGATGTAGTTGTAGCTAAGATGTACAAAATAAGTGGTTTTCCTAGAATAGGAGGCATTAAGATTGGAGGTTTGGCCAAATATTCCTTGATCTTATTGAGAATTTTTTCACATTCCTCGTTCCATGTTCATGTATCTCCTTTGTGTAGGTTCTTGTTGAAAGGTTGAGCTCTATCAGGAAGTTGGGATATGAACCTCCTAATGTACTGAAGGCTCCCTTGTAGACTCCTTAGTTGACTTATATTTTTGGGAGTTGGCATCTCCATTAGAGCTTGGACCTTTTTGGGGTCAACCTCGATTCCTTTAGTTGAAATGATGTATCCAAGTAGTTTTCCTAAGGTGACTCCAAAAGCACATTTCTTAGGGTTTAATCTTAGTTGGAATTGTTCCATCCTATCCAGGATCAAACTCAAGTCCTCAAGATGCTTGTTCTTTTTTTTAGACTTTTCCAAGGTATCATCCATATAATCTTCCATGTTTTTATGCATCATGTCATGAAATATGGTAGTCATAGCTCTTTGATAGGTAGCTCCAACATTTTTTGGTCCAAATGGCATGACATTCCAACAAAAGGTTCCCCATGCACATGTGAAGGCAATCTTTTCTTGATCTTCAAGAACTATTTTAATCTGATTGTATCCCAAGAAACCATCTAGGAGAAAGTACATTTCATAACCCGCAGTCATATCCACTATTATGTCTATGTTTAGAAGTAGAAAGTCATCCTTTGGGAAAGCTTTATTAAGATCTCAGAAATATGTGCATACACAAATGGATTTTTCATGTTTAGATATAGGTACAATGTTTGATATCCATTCAACATAATCTATAGCTTTTATAAATCCAACACTCAAGTTTTTCTAATTCCGATTTGACCAAGAGAGCTATGTGTGGATGCATCTTTCCTAATTTCTTTTTGACTAGCTTAACACCAGGAGCTATTGAGAGATGATGTATAATTAGATTAGTGTCCAACTTGGGCATGTCTACATATGTCCAAGAAAAATTAATTTTCTTTTTTCTGAAGAACTCAGTAAACTATTATTTTTCATCTACTAATAGAGATTGAGCTAAATGTATGAGCTGAGGTGTTTTAGTTGTCCCAAGATTTATAGTGTGTATTAGCTCTATCAATAATGAAGATCTATCTTGAAAATAATTAGGAAAACTACCAAGTACCTCATCCTCAGGCACCTCAAAGAGGTTTTCACCCTTAGATACGTCTTTTGTTTTTACTTTTTTAGGCTCTAACACCACCACAAAGTGGTTTTCGTCATCAAAGAATCTATACTTTTTCAATTATGTTTTTATTTTATGACTAAGGTACTTGATATATGTCTTAGTCATGTTTTTTTCTAGTTCACTAGTGGAAGAAACTATGGGCTCAATAGCATTGAGGTAGAAGGCTATTTCATAGTCATTTTGGAAAGAAGGTAATGTAGGTTGTTAGTTCTGTTGCAACCAATCAATAAGGTTAGGGTATGTGAGTGAAAGGGAAGTGGAAGATTATAAATCATTGATGTGCTAGAAATCATCTCCAGTGGCAAGATATTCGGGGTCTATAAGGTTTCCCTCAAAAGTACCTAGATCCATCTGATTCCCAATGCGCTTAGATTTATTAATGAAAGGAGTATGTAAGTTCGACTTGTCAGGACCTACAAGTGACTCAACTACCACTTCAGTTTGGCTAGCATAAGTATGAACCACATCTATTCCCAAATTTTTTGACTCGACTAAGAGATAATCCTATTCATATTCTTGTGAATCAACATCTCTTCCTCTTTGTAACAATCGTGCCAACTTCTTACAAATGTGTTCCCTATTAGGATCTTTGACATATGACTCTTCACTTTGGTTAGATGTGTAAGCTTCATCATCGTATTATAGTGGATATCCTTCTTCATTCCAAAGAATGGAAGTAGAGGGAACAAAAGTTTCCTCATTTTGATCAAAAATATGAGTAGGAACAGTCTCTTCTTCGGATTCACTATTATCAGGAGACAGGTCAAAAATTAGTTGTGTATTAGAAAATCCCAATCCAATCTTATCCTTAGATTTCCTTCCATTCATGTGACTCGTGGATTCAACAAGAGAATGTTTCTTATTGCTCAAAGGACCATGACTTGGGTAACCCATCCTAGCTAGGAACTCATAACCTTTATTTGTATCTTTTAGGAGAAACTATAGTAGTAATCATAACTTCTTCAGGTTCTTCTTCTCTATAGACCCACTCCCTAATAGCTTGTTCTTGTTTCTCATATTCTAAAGGTATTGAAGATTGGACAAAGGTCCCAAAAACTATCATAGCGGAAGATGAAGGCTTCATATCCTCTGAAGGTTTACCATAAGAACAAGGGGAAACAAAAAGTGTAGCAATAGAATCTAGTCGATATTCTCCCATCCCAAGGTTAAACATTTTCAATTTATTTTCACAATCAACAAGAGTATTCTTAGTCTCATAAATGACTCTATTGTGTGGTACTAAGGATTTAGCAGTAAGTTTATTGATAGACATAGAATTATCCCCTGGAATAGAAATCTCAATACCATTGAAGGGAAACTTTATGCACTGATGGTAGGTAGAGGGAACTGCTTACATATCATGGATCCATGGTCTCCCTAGAAATATGTTTTATGCAAGAGGGATATCAAGAACTTGAAAGATTGCATCCTTTTCAACTAGACCAACCTGAATAGGTAACACAATAAATCCCTTGGAAGACCTTTCAACTTTGTCATAGGATTTAATAGTAATATTTTTCATTGGATCAATGGTGAACTCTGACAATTCCAGTTTCTTAATCATGTTGAAAGAATAAATATTTAACCCAACACCATTATCTATCAGCACGTGCTTGACTCAGGTTCGCTAGATTTGGATTTCAATATGTAGTGCAAGGTTACGTGGGTGATTTGAAGACTTTTTGTCTTCCTTAGAAAAGGAAAGGTAATGTGGAACAACAATGTGATTAACCATGGTCTGAAATTTATTAGTATCAATGTCTTTGTGGACACTGGCTATTTGCAAATCTTTCTCTAAGATCTCCTTGTGCATATGTGATAACTCTAGAAACTCAAAGATTGAAATCTGAGTTGGGGTACGCTAAATTTGATCTACTAAATTGCAATTTGACTTGCTAGAAGCAGATGCTTTTTTGGAAGAGGATGCCACTTGCTTAGGATTAGCTTTCTTGGAAGAATTTGGACCCCTAAGAATAACCTTGGGTTGACTCCTAGTGACAACATTTAGACTTTTCCTATGTGAAGGAGAGTTGACACTTATAAGCATGATCATGGTTACACTCATTGTAATATTGGGGTTGCATGGAAGAACCAACACCTTTCAAGACAACTTTAGGTGCTTCATCAATATCATAATCATAGTCGGGTCCATCATATTTAGATCTCACCATGTTAATGTTTTCATCCATTGGTTCAAGCATAAGAATAATGTTTTCATTATTCATATAAGTGTAGTTGATTTTAGCTCCCTCATCTTTCTTGGATGTTGAGGCCTCTCCTTTGTCATACTTGGGGAGTGGTTCCCTGAAATCCTTATGATTAGAATTCTTAGCAAGACCATCTACTCCAACCTTCCCATTCTCGATGAGATCTTGAATGACATGTTTTAAATTTATGCAATTATCAGTCTTGTGTCCCTTGTTCTTATGATACTTGCAATAATGATTGTCATTCCACCACTTAGGTTTCACCTCTAGCTCATAAGGCTTAGAATATTCAGGTAATGTGATACTCTTGTTGGCAAGTAAGGTCTTAAGTATCACATCATATGAATCTCCCAAGGGGGTAAAATCTCATTTAGGCTTAGGTGCCCATGAAGATTTAGCCTTATTAAAATCATTATAATTTCCATCTTCTTGTTGTCTGACTGTTTGGATAGCACTAGCCAAGTTCAAAATGGGCTCTTTAGGCTTAGGTTCATCAACAAAACCATAATTTACCACATGCTTGTTCTTATTCCAAGGCTTATTCTTGTCTTTTTTATAGCCATTACCATTGTTGGATTTATCTTTGCTTAATGTGTTCACACCCTTTTTGACCAAAATATCCTCTATTAGGAAAGAACTTTCAATCATGTCATTAAAGGTGAAAAAGACTTTCTTTCTAAGATCATAATACAACTTGGGTATGAGATTATTACCAAAGATATCAATATTCTCATTCTCTAGAAGTTTTCATAGGTATCTTGAGTGTAACTTCCTCCATCTTTGTAAGAATGTAACAAAGGGTTCACCTTGTCTTTGTTTGATGTTTCATAGGTCAAGCATAGTCACTGGAGGTTGAATGTTGTAAGAATATTATTGAATAAACCTTTTCACTAGCTCATCGAAGGACTTGAGTGGAGGTGTGATTTTTGTGAACCACTCCATAGCTTGACCATTCAGATTTATAGGAAAGAGTCTCATAAGGTAGTTGTCATCATGCATAAAGTCCATACTCAAAGCATAAAATTGTCCAACATGGTCATGTAGATCCCCATTTCTATCATACTTGTCATAGTTAGGAATATCAACATCTCTTGGAAAAGGTACCATGTATAAACTCTTTTCAAAAGGTAGAGAACATTTGGATTCCATAGAAAATGATGAATTAGGCTTCTCCTTTTCCTTTTTCAAGCTTGACATTTCATTTTTCAGATCTTTTATCTCCTTTATAGTAATTTCCAAAGGTGAGGGTTTCGTTGTTCGAATCAACCCATCAAAATCAAAGTCATCGGGGAGTTTGAACCCCTTAGAAGCCAAGTGTAAGACATTTTGATCCAAGGTCCTCAACATGAGTCTTTGTTAATAGTCATCTTGTTGAAAGTTTAGGAACTCTTCTTCAGTAATATCATGCTCTGTATTGTTGCCATATTGAGAGTTATGCCTAGAATGTGGACATCTTGGAGGTGACACAAATCCATTATGTTGTGATCTTGGAGGAGATCTTGGAGGTGTGTTATTTCCATTATTTCCAAAGAAATTGGCATTGAATTGTTGAGCCAAATGATTCACTTGTTTCTCCATGTAAGCCTTTCTCTCTAACTCAACTTGTCTTAACCTCTCATTGTGCTCAAAGATGGGTGCAATGGACAATGGAGATGGAATTGCTATTGGTTGGCTAGGACACCCTATTTTCAAAGATAAAAAGGGACATTAACTTTTTGTACGTCATATGCCTACCTTTTTCGAAACATTTCCAGTCGTTCTAGTAGATGAAGAAGGAATTGTGAAAGTCGATGTCCCTTTTAGGAGAGCAGAATCAAAATATAGTGTTGAAAAAGTAGGTGTAACTATTGAGTTCTATTTTGGTGAACTTGATGGAGTTAGTTTTGGGGTCATTCAATCGCTTGTTATTCTCTTCCCTAGACATGGTGAGAGATAAACTATTTTTAGATCTTGATGAGACAAGAGGTGTCTCAAAGGTACTATCAAAGGTACTTCCAAAAGGATAAAAACAAACTTCAGTATTATCCTCTTCTTTTCTGAAGGTAATTTGAGGTTCTTTGTCTTGATGACATTGATGCCTAGTAGGAAAAGACAATTCATCAAAGATAATTGGAGGTTGCTTCCCTTGATCAATTTGGTATCTAGTTGTTATGGAAATGAATGAGAATGTAAAGAGCCAATTAATATGACTCAAGACAGCTTGATGTCCACCCTAAAGAAGCAAAGTTCTCACTTGTCAAAAACAAAAAGAGGGTAAAATGATACCAAGATGACTTATCACAAAGTGCCCAAGCTGCGGGTAAGATCCTTGTGTATGAAACTTATGACTCGAGTCAAGAGATAAAGTCAAAGCCAAGATAAAGATAGCCAAAAGAGATAGATAAGTGAACAAATTTACTAATGAAGAATGTAACCAAGGTATCTAAGTGATCCTTTTGAGATAAAAACAATCCCTAACCTACTAGTTTTAGACCAAGAGACCAAAAAAAGTTAAGTGTAAGCTTCCTAAACCAGCTAAGAGAAAATTTAGACCAAACCAACTTGGATCAATGATTGGGTGACAAACCTCAATAAGATAGATAACAGTTAGACATGGATAATAATTTGTACAATACACCCTAGTGAAGCTAGATGATACTTCAAAACCAAATGATATTCTGTAAGAAGACCAGACAATTTACCCCAACACTGACAGATGATATTTTGTAAGAAGACCAAACGATATACCCCAGTACTGACAGATGATATTCTATAAGAAGACCAGATGATATACCCCAGCACTGATAGACAATATTTCCCTAAATAGAAGATGATTTTCTAAATTGTCATACAATATTCTTTTGCAAAATAGATGATATTAAGACAACAAACATAAAAATACCAACTTGTGACCAAAAACCTTGTATCTATTTGACTAGTTGAGCAATATAGATTATTGTGTTAGTAAGCAATTTTAATTTTAACAGTGTGTTTGAGGTTCAAATCCAAGTTTTCAAAAAAAATATGACACATAGAGTAGTCTTAAAACAATCAAGCAGGGGACAAAGCAACCTTGCATGATACAAGCACTTGTGAGGTCTCAAAGAAAAACCTTATGAATATTACCATCCTATGTATGTTTTAATGATTTCCATAGGTCCAACACAAAATAAAGACACATCAAGAAAATTATACCTAAGGCCTAGAAGGAAGTGCTTCAACTCTTTCCCACAACTTGATGTTCTTAGCCCCATAATTAAGTGGTTTAATGACCTTTCCTAGGACTATGCAAGTTATGGATCAATTGGAAGATAATAACGCTCGCAGTGCATGTCTTTCCACATTGCCATATTCAAGCTTTAGAATCCAATGGAATACATATGGTGAGTATCTTGGTGTGATCTACATAATTCCACTTGGATAAATCCTTGCACAAAGGAAGTCACTTGGCCAAAAGGTTAGCCTCTAAGTCCCAAGGTGTTTAGTAAGGGTCTTTGTTTGTGACTACCCCTTGTAGTTCCACAAGCGTAATTAGGGCCTATAGCCCTACAAGAACCCAAAATGTATAGTCTCACAAGCAATATTGAGACCTCTCAGCCCTGTACAAGTTGTATGTACTCCCCTTGTAGTCTTTTAAATGAGATTGAGACCAAGAAGGCCCTACAAGCGCCTAGTCAAGTGTAGTCTTGCTTAGCAAGATTGAGAAAACTAGGCCCTACAAATGAAGAAGCATTAGAAGTAGAAAATAGACAAGTTTTCCCTCTCTTTATATTGAAGGAAGCTTTTGATTATAGTGGGATGGAGTTATCTAGGTTCACTTGTTCCCCACTTGGGTTGTTCCCAAAAGATTACTCTCTTCGCAGACCCTCTAAAGGTAAATGCAAGAAAAGAAATGGATAACTAGTAGAGGTCTAGATTTATGATTTTCTTCAAGGGAAAAGAGCATTCTCTCCCACTCCATTGTGTCTCCCAAACACATCAAGCACATGTTCATTTACCAAAAGACAACTAATTAAGCTAGGTGCCTAGAAAATCATATCTATGAAAGCACAATGTTTATTTGTATCTTCAAGGCAACCTACAAAACCACAATGTTAGTAGTCTTAGCAATGAAATTCCTTTGGCAAGTGAATCCTACAAAACCACAATTTATGGTACAAAAGGAAGAAAATGAAACCAATAACCCTGCAAAACCATTTGTTAGTTGATGTTAGGAAACCAGAAAACCCAAAATGCAAGAAAGTGCAAGTAAACTAGGCTAAATAACTCAGACTATGCAAGAAGTCAGATATGGATGACACTTTCTCAGTATGTCATAAAATTGTACAATATACCTATAGAAACTAGATGATACTTTAAACCAAGATGACATAGTATAATGAATAGAGATGACATTCTTCCAGAAGGAAGACAATATACCACACAGAACATGGATGATATTATAGAAATTGGAAAATATCATTTGGTAGTATTAAGAAATATCATCTTGTTATACCCTAGTGTGTCATATGATTTTTCTAGCCTAAAAAATAGAGTTACGAACCTGCGATGATAAAATGTTGAAAATGCAAGAAAATGCAAGAAATTGAAATAAATGCAAGAGTCTAGCCCCATGGTGGGTGCCAAAAAATGTGTGATAAAAATGTGACACACTTCTATAAACCATTGCACTTTGATGAAATCCATGAAGAAGGAAATATCAAGAAGCGTCTTATAGCTTCCTATCTATGGGGTGCAAGAATCTAAGATAATATGAATAGTGGCTCTCAAATGAACCTTAAAGAGATACCCTTGCAAGGTGCACCATGGAATGGAAGATTCAAATGATAATAAAAAATGGGATTAATCTAATATGAGATGCAAGAACTAAGATATGATGCAAATGTGAGAACAAGGAAAGCAAAGCTAATCTAGCAAGATTACAATACCTCCTAATTAAGCTATGTGATTTAAGCTAAATGCAATAAGGAAATATTAATTTATGATGTAAGTAAACTAATATGCAAGATGAAAATGAGTATTCCAAGTGCTCTAGAGTACAAGTAAACAAAATGATAGCATAACAAGAGCATAAGTCTAAGATGTTAAAGTGAGAAGAGTCTCCTTTTTAAAGAGTAATGGATGGTGATAGATTAAGAGGCAAAATCCAAGGGTGGAGAATAATCCTTATGTTGACTTTGGTGCACAATATTCTCAAGAGGCAAAATCAATGGACATGGTTAAGGGGCAAAAATATGTGTGGAAGAGATTAAGAGGCAAAAGGAGATTAAGCACAAGATGTAGTCTATTATTTAAAATTATAACGTTAGAGAGGAGCTCATAGTTTACTAGACCATTTTTGGGTGATTACACTATTGACCTCATACATTTCTTGCACAAATTTAGAAACAAAATGCTACACCATTCAAAAATATCTCTTTTTACTCATTTGCATAGAAATATAATTCTATTACTTAAGACCATTTACAACTCAATACTATGGGGAATCTTTGTTTTACCTCTTCTCTTCTTCTCTATATAGATCTACACAACTTCAATATGTTTTCATGATCTCTTTGATTTCAACTACAACTAATCAATTTCACTCAAACTATGATCTAAACAATTCAACAATCTCAATTAGATCGAGATTTTCCTGGTAGTAAGGATCTCACACACTGGAATTGTTTTTTGCTTGTACGCTTCTTTTCCTTTACAATAACTTATTTCAACCCAACAATATTTTTTAGCACCCTCGACTCCTCTTTCTACTGATAAACTTCAAACAACAAACTCATCCTATAATATTTTTAGATAAACTTTAAAAAATAAAAATCACACATATACCTAGTATGGATATTTAATCACTTTGGACATACCACTTTGTGATTAATGTCTTCTACTTTATAGATGCTCTCTTTATTCTTGACCTAGCAACATCACCAATCTCAACGCAACAACTTCAATCTCGGGCATCCTCTTTTATATTGACTAATAACTTCTTGGTTGTGACTCCATCTCACCTTGGATAGCTCAACAAAACTCTTTTGCTTAGATCCAATATCTTTGGTGGCTACTTTAGTTATCTCCTTCAAATTGGACAACATCTATGTTGTTGTAGTACTATTAACTCCTCTAAACTCTATTCTCATACCTTATAATATAAACATCAATCTTCTCCTTGGGCTGTTCAAAATCAGACCAACACTCTAGATTCATCAGCACCTACAAGTTCTTGGGATCTTATACCATTGGCTCTGATACCATGTTAAAAAATAAGGAACAAAGGAGAAACCCAAATTTGGGCTCTACTGGACATAGGCCCAATCCATTATATTTATAGAGAAATACACATTAAATGCTAGCTTCACTGTAGACTTGAGTTAGCTATAGAATTAATTATGGACAAGTGAGGAATTGTTTGTAGATCATTCTAGTAGTTGTAGGTGAGTTCTTAGTGGAAGATCATTCTAGATGGTTTTGGTTTGTGTCGACAGTACTAGAAAATTCTTAATGGTTTTTTGTTTGACCAATGATTAATTTATCATTCTAACATTCCCTCGTAAATTAGTCATCTAATTGTTTAAAATATCCCCCCATAATCTAAATTGAATGGGTCCCAACATTAAGCCTTCTTAGGTACCCATTTACAACACAAAATTTTGGTTCCCCTTATCACTATCACTTTGGCAAATTTTTTCCCCTTTTCATTATCACTTTGGGTTTTTAACCAGTTCACCCGTAACCATTTGGGATTTTTCCCAATTGATACAATGTTATATTTGCTTTAGGTTTTTCACCCAAACAAGTGGTTTTGGATTACCACAAATCTCTCTCATGAAAGTGGTTTAAGGATGACCACTAACCTCTCGAGAAGTAGTTTCAGGATTACCAAAAACCAAGCACGCACTGATTCTAATGACCAATAATAAACTTTACAGGGAAACCATCATTTCTTTGGGATTTTCTCCTTCTATACCTGCATCAAGATTTGATTATTGATAAACTTCAACACCTTCAACTCCTCTTTCTACAAATAAACTTCAAACAACAAACTCATCCCACAATATTTTTAAATAATTTTTTTAAAACTCGCACATATACCTTGTATGGATCTTTATTCACTATGGATTCACTATGGAATCTAGTTTTGCATAGTTAAAGGGAATTTGAAGACACATTGATAGTGACATGGATGATAGCAAATTTATTGTATTTGGAAGCCGACAGTTTTATGTAATTTTGGTGTAGCATGTGGAAACTTTTATTTTGTAATTGTAAGCCAACTCATTTGTAATTATTTGAGTGTGGTATAAAGGAAGGAATGTATTTCCTTATTGATGTGTAATTGTAATGTAGTATCATGATGTTGTAATGTGAAAGTGTGTAATTATGATATGGTAGCAGAAGTTGTGATGTTGTAAGCATGAAGTGAAGAAAAGAGCTAATGTGTGAAGGAAGACATGTGAAGTACAAAGATCTAAAATTGAGATCTGATGTAACAGTGAGTGCGGTTTGGCACAGTCAGAGAAGAGGTAAAATATTATTCTATTGAGTAATGCAAAGATTATTTGGACAGTGTGTTCAGTGATCTTACCCTGAAGCTGTTTGGGCAGTGGGTCCTTTTGTTTTCTATAACTCTTAACCGGGTTAGAATCTTTTAACATGGATTCAAAATCTCCTAACAGGGATTCATATGTACTGAATGTATTTCATAAGACTCCTAACAAAGTCCATCCTCTCACAAGGAATATTCATATTAGTGCATCTTTTGTGGGCATCATTCTCACCGGGGTTTACTCTTTGATCAAGAGGTTCCCTAGTCAACATATCTTGTGTCATTGTATTATTGCGTATGAATATCTTTCTATGGTTGGTAATTATATTTCTTATATGGTTTAATGTTGTTGAAGATGATAAAATTTATAATTATCTGATAACTGATTCACCCCCCCCCCCCCCCTCTCAGTTATTTTGGTGGACTTTACTTTCTAACAATTGGTATCAGAGCAGTAGGTCCTTGAAAGAGAAGTTTAACAGCTTAAGGAGATCCATGGTGAATTTCTGGAAAGAAAGCCCTAAGTTTGATGGAGTAAATTTTGACAGCTAGAAAGAAAATATGGAGACACACCTATTATGTTTAGGACCAGGTTATTGGTTGATTATAAAGAATAATAAGACTATCATTGAAGAGGACAATCTTGAAACATGTACTATGGAAGAGAGAGATCTATTCATGTGTAACATACTTGCAAGAGAAGCACTTTTGACAGCACTACTAGAGAATGAGTACAGTCAGGTAAAATATTTGAAAAAATCTCATGAAATTTGGAATGCTTTACACTCTACTTTTGAAGGTGATGAACATGCAAAAAGAGTTAGATTACATAATTGGATATGTGCATTTGAAGATATAAGAATGTTGGAAGATGAATCTGTTAGAAGTTATATTGGTAGAATGTCAAAAATCATTTTAGGTATAAAATCTTGTGGAGGAACAAAGACAGAGAATGAAGTGATATGGAAAATTCTGAGGACATTGACTCCTGTATTTAAGAAAACAACACAAATGATTGAACAAGTGATACCTTGTACAATAAACTTTACAAGAGAGACCCTTCTTGGAAGATTGGAAGCAGTAAAAATGAACCTGAGATTATCAAGAGACTTACCTAGAATGGAGACAACATTTAGTGCTCTTAGTGTTCACCCTACTTTGTCAAGAAGCATCAATGTGAGCGGAGATTATGTTGGCAATAGCAGATCTAGAAATGAAGAAGACAAGAAGATTGAAGAAGGTATTGCCTTGCTTGTGAAAAGAGAACCAGACGGTAAGAAAAATTTTAAATGTTGGACTTGTCAAGAATATGGTCATTTTGCATCTAAATGTCCTAAGAGAGTTAAAAAGTACATATGCAATTTCAAACCTAGAAGATCTAAGGAATGTTATTATGCTAATGATGAAGATCTTGAAGCTAGTATAGAAAGAAATTTAAGTGAAAGTGATACTGAGAATAATGATGACATAGGATTTGTAGCAATTAAAGAAGAAAATATTGAATCTGATGTTAAGGAATAAAAATCCTTAGTTTCTCAAGTTAAAAAGAAATTTGATTGGATTATAGATAGTGGTTGTTCACATCATATGACTGGAGACATGAAAAAGTTCATAAAGTTGAATGAATATGATGGTGGAGTAGTTAGAGTTGGAAACAATGCACCTTGTTTGATTAAAGGTATAGGATCTATTACTCTTGATGGAAAGACTAATACTGATGATGTTTATTTTGTGGATGGATTGAAACATAATCTTTTGAGTGTTGGACAGTTAGTTGATAAGGGATATCAAGTTTGGTTTACTGAGAAAACTTGTGTGATAAAGGATAAAGATGGAAATCTGATTGGAACTGGATCTAGAACTAGAGGTAATGTATTTCAGTTGAATCCTACTGAGATGACATGTTTGATTACTAAAATTGATGATAGTTGGTTATGGCATAGAAGGTTTTGTCATATAAACTTTGATAACATTGTGAAAGTAAGTACTACACTTGTAGTAAGAGATTTACCTAGAATTATGAAGCCTACTAACATGATTTGCAAAGAATGTGTAATGGCTAAATAGAAGAGAAGTTCTTTTCCTAGTAAGAAGTTTACATCTATAGAGAAGCTGGAGATTGTTCATACATATTTGAGTGGTCCTACCAGGACTAGAGGATTCTATGGAGAAAGGTATTTTATGATTCTTGTTGATGATTTTACAAGAATGGTGTGGATTGCATTTCTTAAAGAAAAAATTGAAGCATTTGATAAGTTTAAGATTGTTAAGAATAAAGTTGAGAATGAATCTGGAATGAAGATTAAATGTTTAAGATCTGATAGAGGTGGGGAATTTACTTCTAGAGAGTTTAACAATTTTTGCGAAGAAAATGGCATTAAAAGACAGTATTCAGCCCCTAGAACACCTAAACAAAATGGCATTGCAGAAAGAAGGAACAGATCAGTGACTGAAGCAGCAAGAGCTATGTTGTTTGAAAATAACTTGGCAAAGATATTATGGAGAGAAGCAGTGAACACAATAGTATATACAATGAACAAAGTACAAATCAGAGTAGACACAAACAAGACACCTTATGAATTATGGTTTGGACATGCACCCTCAGTTAAGTATTTTAGAATTTTTGGAAGCAAATGTTATATAAAGAGAGATGATGATATAGGAAAGTTTGATCCTAGAAGTGATGAAGGTATATTTCTTGGATATTCTTTGAAAAGCAAAGCATATAGATATTTCAATAAAAGAACTAAGACTATTGTTGAGAGTGCAAATGTTAAAGTTGATGAAAAGTTCAAAATTCAAGAAAGAATGCTTGATTATGAATCTGATGAAGAAACTCATCCTAAGCCTAATACTGGAACTACTGAATTGTTTTATGAAACTAACAATGATTTTTTGAATGAAAGCCACAATGAAGTTATTGAAGAACCTACATCTGAAGAGAGATCTGAGACAGTGACACCTAGCAAGAGTTTGTTAAAGAATCATCCTTTTGAACAGATTATTGGGAGCATCAAAAGAGGAGTTCTTACTCGAAATAAGGCACAAGAATAGTTATGTTTGATTTCTCAAATTGAACCTAAGACTACTAATGAAGCTTGTGAAGATGAAAGTTGGACTAATGCTATGAAAGAAGAACTAGATTAGATTGAAAAGAACAAGACATGGGAATTGGTCCCTAGACCTAAAGACAAGAATGTTATTGGAACTAAATGGGCATTCAGAAACAAGATGAATGAACAAGGAGAAGTAGTGAGAAACAAAGAAAGATTGGTATGTAAGGGTTACTCACAACAAGAAGGAATTGACTATGAAGAGACTTTTGCACCTATTGCAAGAATTGAAGTAGTAAGAATGTTTTTGGCATATGCAGCTTACAAGAAATTCAAAGTGTATCAGATGGATGTGAAGTCAACATTTCTGAATGGAGAATTGGAAGAAGAAGTCTACATTGAGCAGCCTGAAGGTTTTCCTTTAACTCAAGAAGGAGACATGGTATGTAAATTGAAGAAAGCTTTATATGGACTTAAACAAGCACCTAGAACTTGGTATGCAAGACTAGATAAATATTTGTTAAATTTGAGATTTATAAAAGGTACAACTGATAGCAATATGTACACAAAAGAAATTGAAAATGGCTTGTTAGTTATAGTTATTTTTGTTGATGACATTATCTTTGGAGGAGAAGATGAAGCCAGTGACAAATTTGCTGATGAAATGAAGACTGAATTTGAAATGAGTATGATTAGTGAAATGAAATACTTTTTGGGATTACAGATAACACAAAACAATGATGGTATCTTTGTAATACTTGAATGACTTGTTGAAAAGATTTGGAATGGAGGATTCTAAACTAGTTGGAAGACCTATGGTGACCGGACATAAGTTATCTAACACAAATGAGACTTCTATAGTAGAACAGAAGAAATACAGATCTATGATTGAAGGATTGCAGTATTTGACTCATACAAGACCTGATATAGCACATTCAGTTGGAATTGTAGCAAGATTTCAAGCTAAACCTAGAGAATCACATTATGTAGTAGTAAAGAGGATACTGAGATATTTAAGAGGCACAATGGACTATGGATTATGGTATGAAAATTCTGATGATTTTACCCTATGTGCATATACAGATGCTGATTGGGGAGGCAGTGTTGATGATAAGAAAAACACTAGTGAAGGAGCATTTTTCCTTGGAGGAAGATTAGTTTCTTGGCTAAGCAAGAAGCAGAATTGTATCTCACAAAGCACAACAGAAGTAGAATATGTAGCAATAGCAAACAATTGTAACCAGATAATTTGGATGAAGCAGATGATGAAGGATATTGGAATAAAATTTGTTGAACCTGTTGTTATACATTGTGATAACACCAGTACAGTTAGTATGTCTAAGAATCATGTATTACATTCTAAGACAAAGCATATAGAGCTTAAGTATCATGTTGTAAGAGAGAAAGTTGCTGAAAAAGAAGTTAGACTTGAGTACATAAGTACAAAGGAGCAGATAGCAGATATATTCACAAAGCCTTTGCCTAAGGATACATTTGAGTATCTGAGAGGTATGCTTGGGGTTATGCCCCAACCTACTCTTGAGAAGTGATGTAGTTGGTTGCATCCATCCAGTGGTATATGAGCCTTATCTTTCTTCTGGACTAGATGTTGGTACTTCCTCTATGGGGGAGTATGTGTATCTGAGCTGAGTCATGAGGACTCTAGTACATGTATTTCCTGAAAAGTGTCTTTTGACATTTAGTTGTTGTTGGCTTAGTGATGGAATTTATGTCATTGATGTCAATGGGGGAGAAGTATGCATGAAAAACAATCTGAGACATTTTTTGGAGAGAACTGAATAGGATAACGAAGCAAGATTTGATTGATGAAGAGGATTTGAAGAAGCAGTGTTGTAGTATTGGATTTTTGGAACATTAGATGTTTTTCATCTATGTTGCCATCAATGCCAATGGGGGAGATTGTTAGGAATGAATTCTAATGTGTTTGGAAGCCATTTTGTAGTAGTTGTTGTTGCATTCATGACTATGATTGTCATTGATGTCAACATAATGATTTATCGAAGACTTGCAGAGAAGCAGACAAAGTTTGGATTAGCGCACATGGGTTATTGTAGTTGGAGCTATGTGATGTTGAGGTTATACTCTTTGATATGTCATATGTCTATGGTTAAGAGCACAGATATTAATTCATTGTTATGATCATTTTGGTGGAAGAAGTGTTCAGGAAGTGTTCCTGAGTAGCGGTTTGTGGAAATCGGATGATATCTCCTAATTGGGATAGAATCTAGTTTTGCGCAGTTAAAGGGAAGTTGAAGACACATTGATAGTGACATGGATGATAGAATAGACTTCGAGGTCACATGAGTGAATATTTATTGTATTTGGAAGCTGACAGTTTTATGTAATTTTGGTGTAGCGTGTGGAAACTTTTATTTTGTAATTGTATGTCGACTCATTTGTAATTATTTGAGTGTGGTATAAAGCAAGGAATATATTTCCTTGTTGATGTGTAATTTTAATGTAGTAGCATGATGTTGTAATGCAAAAGTGTGTAATTATGATATGGTAGTAGAAGTTGTGATGTTGTAAGCATGAAGTGAAGAAAAGAGCTAATGTGTGAAGGAAGACATGCGAAGTACAAAGATCTGAAATTGAGATCTGATGTAACAGTGAGTGTGGTTTGGCATAGTCAAAGAAGAGGTAACATATTATTCTATTGAGTAATGCAAAGATTATTTGGATAGTGTGTTCAGTGATCTTACCCTGAAGCTGTTTGGGCAGTGGGTCCTTCTATCTTCTATAACTCTTAATCGGGTTAGAATCTTTTAACATGGATTCAAAATCTCCTAATAGGGATTCATATGTACTAAATGTATTTCATAAGACTCCTAATAGAGTTCATCCTCTCACAAGGAATATTCATATTAGTGCATCTTTTGTGGGCATCATTCTCACCGGGGTTTACTCTTTGATCAAGAGGTTCCCTAGTCAACATATATTGTGTCACTGTGTTATTGTGTATGAATATCTTTCTATGGTTGGTAATTATATTTCTTATATGGTTTAATGTTGTTGAAGATGATAAAAGTTATAATTATCTGATAACTAATTCACCCCCCCCCCCTCTCAGTTATCTTGGTGGACTTTACTTTCTAACATGATTAATGTCTTCTACTTTATAGCTGATCTCTTTATGCTTGACCTAGCAACATCACCAATCTCAACACACCAGCTTCAATCTTGGGCATCCTATTTTACACTAACTAATAACTTCTTGGTTGTGACTAAATCTCACCTTGGACTGCTTGGCAAAACTCTTTTGCTCAGATCCAATATCTTTGGTGGTTTCTTTAGTGATCTCCTTCAAATTGGACAAAAAATTTGTTGTTGCAGTAGTATTGACTCCTCTAAACTTTATTCTTAGACCTCATAATATAAACATCAATCTTCTCCTTAGGATATTCAGAATCAAACCAACACTCCAGATTCATCAACCTCTGCAAGTTCTTGGGATGTTATACCATTGGCTCTGATACCATGTTAAAAACATAGATCAGAGGAGATACTCACAAAGGAGCACTACAAAACATAGGCACTCATCTATTAATTTATAAATTGATAACATTAAATGTTATGCCTATTGTTGTTCTTAGTTAGCTATAGTATTAATGGCGGTAGGTAAATGGGCCGCTAAGAATGACACAGAGTGGTTGATTTAGTTGGTTGTGGATGGCTATAGACAAATTTGGTGGTTTTGGCTACAACTGTAGTTATATACGACTATGAACAAATAGGCAATAATTAATTTATTCCAACAAGCAAGAGACAAATAAAGAAATATAGGTGGCAAGATAGAGGTATTTAGAGATATAGAGAGAAGAGACAATGAGAGAGGGGAATATGGAGAGAGTGATAGAGATAGAGAGAGGGAAATGGAGAAAACTAAAGATAGAAAATAGAGAGGGGGACAAGGAAATGAAATAGAGGGGGAAGGAGGTTGTGTGTGTGTGTGTGTGTGTGTAAAGAGAGAAAGACCACCTATCAGTAACCCAATAGAAATAGTTGGATTTTTTTTCCCATACTAGTTTTTTGGCACTTTTCGATAGGTGTGGTAACAATAATACACCTATCAGCGATTGTTGTGGGCAAGGGGGCCAGAGGTCCACCCTCCCCCTTAAAATTTTTATTTTTTTAAACTTTTCAACCCCCAACTCAAAAATATTTTTTTTTATTTGTTTAATATTTGCAGGCTTGTGATGATCTAATAATTTTTTTTTTTCTCAAACAATCTACAATTTAAAACTGATGGTTGTATGACTATCAAAACAAGAAAAAAATTGCATTTTTTCAACTAAGGCCAAAATAGGTCAAATTTTATATAAAAAATGATTGGTTGGCCAACATGGATCCAATGGTAAGGTCTATTTTTTTCCAAAAGAACATTTTTGAAAACTCCCCCTAACAATCCATATTTAAATGTATATCCAAAAAATCCATTTGACCAAATATTTTTCAAGCTCGAAATCTACAAACAACTCATCATAACAACAAACCCAAAACCATATGCAATTAAACAACCCACACATGTGTTCCATGCCTTATAAATGTCTCAAATCTACCATGCATATCCATGGCTCCAACTTTGCACCTTGTCCACTCAGGCTAGAGTTATAACTCCAAATCAACCATGAAAGCTCTAATACCACTTGTTATGAAATAATGAATATACCCAATTACATTTAATCCATTTTTCACATAATCCATGAGACACAAGTTACATATTTACAATAAATATTCTCAAAACATCAATCCCTACAGTTCATTCCCATATATCCACACATCACATGTCATGCACAAATGCAATCTTCAGAAAGACTAAATAATGATAACCCAAACTGCCAACGAACCCAAAACACTAACATGTGTTTTCTTTTATAGACACAAGTGCACACAAAATACAACTAATGGTAAATTAAAACCATGTGAACACAATACCATTGACCCCCACATTTAAGCTTGGGTAGTAAGTTTACACATTATTAAATATCTTTCTCTAGTATCCAATAAAATACAATACCATATTCCAATATGACAGCCACATTAAATAGTATCTCAATGTTACAATATAACTCATCAAATGCCATGATTCTCCAAGGAATCTATATAGGATGCACATCTAGGTGTTCCTAGGTGCAATACTTATAGTAATAAAATATTACATTAAAAATATAATGCAAGGTGCACAACAC
The DNA here is from genome assembly GCA_027943335.1 of Chamaecyparis obtusa. Classification (NCBI taxonomy): domain Eukaryota; kingdom Viridiplantae; phylum Streptophyta; class Pinopsida; order Cupressales; family Cupressaceae; genus Chamaecyparis; species Chamaecyparis obtusa. Next base: position 76,345 of record BSBK01013906.1, on the reverse strand, counting down.
CTTTTCCTAACAAAAACTAGGTAAAAAGTCAATTGCATTTCCTGTAAGGTCTCATAAATTTTTAAATTCAAGGAACAATTTTTTTTTGGCTCCATTTCAATGCCAAAGTTAGTGTAATATATCAATTACTTTGTATATGAAAATATCCTTAGTATGATATTGAACAACTTTATGTGAGTTTACTTGGCACCTATTTTTTTAATTACATGCGTAGGATAGGATAATGAGTTACATACATGAGATTCTCCATTTTTTCCTTATCTTGGTAGATTTTTTTTGAATTTCTAATATATTACCAAAATGATTTCAATGAGTACATTTAGTCATATTTAAGAGATCATATATCAAGACTATGGTCATACATTAGAGTTATATTTCAATATAGATGATATAACAACCTTCATCACTATATATTCCAACTATTTACTTCTAGATGAAATAGACCAAGACTACAAATAAACTAGCATGAATTGTCTAGAACAAAATATCTAATATATCCCTTTGTATGTTGTATCATGCAAAATCATTATTAAACACTATAGGATTGCCAAAAGTGAAGATGTGTTGGAATTGAATTAATTACAAAGGCTTTATCAATATGTAAGAGTCTTGAACATAGTTTCAAGCAAATATTCCACTAAAAGAGTCCATATTTTTCTACCCTATAGGTGGCCCAATGGTGGATGTATCCTCATTTGATCTCACACATTCTGGCATTAAGTCATCAACATCATGGATAAAGACTCTAACCTCATCTATAAAGACTAAGTCCTCAAAAAGAGTGTATTTTTACTTCTTGTTACACAGCTTCTAGAACTCAACATATGTCTTCAAGAATTAATCATTGCACTTATTTAATTCAAACCAATAACTTGCATATTTAATCTCTTATTTATCAATAATCATGTGACCGAGGTCCTTGAGTTCATCAATTTTTTCCTTGGAGGTTTCAAGATTAAAGATGACATGCATAGCAACAATACCAAATATATGAGTCTTCTAGAAGACTTGGTAAGTTTCCTCATCTAGCCTTGATATTATTCATCATTCCTAGACTTCTATAAAACCAAGAGAATCTCATTAGAAAGAATAAGTCAAAAGAAATTATAAATTTTACCAAGATAATTAATACAACCAAAGTTTAAAAAATAAAGTAACTTTTATCAGGAGTTGTAAGGTGGTGGAATAGGGATCCTCTAGTCTAAACTAGGAATCAAGACCATTTACATCATCTCACATTGAAGGATGATTCAATATATATCCAACTTCAAACCTATTGAGGAAAGTTGGGCACTATTGGTTGAATTATTCTTCTTACTTTCTTTGACTTGATTGGATGTGATAAATAGGGTAAATGATGTGAAATTGACTATAATCAAAATAAATAGTAAACTACATATCATATATGCAAACTCTAAGTACAAATATAGAAAGAGTAATAAAAAAAGGAGCCTATCACGTAAAGTCAGGCCTAAAATGAAAGACTATGTCAATAGGCTACCTGTCCAAGTGGTCTTTGATGCAAATTTTTTGAGGGGATTTTGATTCATGATGTCACTCTAATCATCTCCCTAAAGTTTTGCAAAAAAATATGTTGGACTATATCAATAACTACAAACTATGTCAATAATTGAGACTACCCATGCTCTTTCTCAAAAATTAGTTCTCCTTGTCTCAATGTGTTCTTTCTATAGTTGCAATCATTTCCTCTTAAATCTAAAAAATGCACATATTAAGAAGTAAAAATGGTGATGTATAGGGGCTTTCCTTAGTCAAACCTCAAAAGGATTAAACCTCCCTTACAACTATGATGATTAGGAATACAACTTAATCTAAAGTACAATGTCAATCACAAAATTGTGTACCTCAAAATTGATAATGAAGATGAATGCTAATGCTATTTGGATAAGACCATCAATTTTTGATCCAACAACATGACACCACAAACATGTTAGAATCTAAGAAAATTGATTAAAACCAAAATCAAAATGAAAGAGTTATATCAAAGAACTGGAAATAAAATGGATAGAATAACATTACTTAGAGAAGCTTAATGTGAATTCTCAGAGGCATAATAACATCAATAGAAATCTACAATATCCTAGTACTTCCAATATGCAAAATACAAGTAAGGTAACCTGTTTATATAGGCTAGAGTTGATAGGAAGCATGGACAAGGTTGAGACAAGTGTCTCAACTTGGAGGAAGTAGAGTCCTGATAGAACTCAACAATATACTCTAGAAGCATTAGAGTCCAAATTGGACTCAACCATATCATAGGATGAGTTAGAGTCCAAATTGGACTCAACCATATCATAGGATGAGTTAGAGTCCAAATTGGACTCAACCATATCACAGGAGGAGTAAGAGTCCATGTGGGACTCTACAATATCCACCTAAATAATATCCTCCTAAATAATGATTTTACCTAAGTAAACTTAAGAGTAAAATGGAAAAGAACCATTTACTCCAACAAAATACAACATCAATTATGAGAGATCCTTTGCATGAAGATAGTTGTAAATTACTACTTCTTAATGCTCATATATGAAGAATTTTTCAAAATACGTGTTCTAGGAAGTGATTGGGAAGAATAATGTATTGGAATGAAATAGAAAAGATGCTCTAATATAGGGTTTCCAAGGTATTTCATAAATTAGGTTGATCTCCAACAATCATGTGCAACTATTAAGATCAAATAACAATTGATAGGAACTAAAATATTTACATATTCAAATCTAAGCCCGATTTGGGGTGGCAATAGTATCTAGAGCCCTAGTCTACCCAAAATGGGATAGAATAGTGGTAAATGAAGCATGTGCGACTTAGAGCACAAGATTTGATCACCATACTAGCATATGACTACAATTTAATAGTGAAGGGGCTGGGAATAGGCTTGGAAAGAACTATGAGTAGACATACAAAGGAAAGGACCACAAAAGGGGTGTGAAATTATAAAAGGTTAAAATTTACAACACTACACAAGGCCAAGCATTTAGCTTGGAAATAAATATGGGCTAGACCTCCACAACAAATAAATGATTGAAAAATATGTGTTCAACATTTTAAGGAACTATACATAGTGGGCAAAGGTTAACATCAAACATAGATAGTGAAAGTATTTTCAACAACATATTCCATTTGAAGCATTATTTTTTGGCTCTAAGACACTAGACCATATGAGAAAAAATGTAGACTACTAAGCGAGACTTAGATTTAGATTCCAATATTCATTAAGGTGTTCGGTCATGGCATGATCATTCATCATAGAGTTATGGATTAGTTTTGAATTCACTTTACAAAACAAGGTATCATTACTAAACATTTTATTATCTGAAGTAGAATTAATAGGAAAGGGAAGCATTTTACAAGAATCTCTGATAAATGAGCATATCCTCTAATGGGATTGTGGGAGCCCAAACTTAGTTTTTAGATAAGACCAAGGCCTCAATTGATGATTGTCAAGAATAGGGGAAAAAAATTTAGTGCATGAAATGTACCAATGTTTTGAGGAGCAACCTTGTGATAAGAAAAGTGTATGATCTTTATGGTAAAGATTCCACCAGATAGACCTATTGTTAAATATTTTGTTACCATAATCATTGTACAAGTCATGAACCATAAATTTGTCTCTTACTAATTTCCAAGCCTTCCAAAAGATCCAAAAAATATTAGAACTAAAGGAGACAAATAGAATTTACCAAAAAGGGATTAAAATATATATCCAAATCTTTCCAACTTTTAGCATGTTTAGGTGAGGCCATTTAAATATTATTCTTGACTAGGAATTTCATGGATCATTTTTGTATAGGATTTTTAGGATTCATTTGACTACTAAGGATACACTATGCATCTTCAAGTACTTGAGGCCAAGACCTCCTTACATCTTTCTTAAATAGCACCATTTCTACTTCATAGGGTATCGTTTCCTCTTGCCTTTACCACATGACCATAAGAAGGATCTAATTTTCTTCTAATTTTCAATCACTTGATAACTATAAAATACCTATATTGAGTAGTACAATCTATAAGAGCAAAGAATTTTTCGACAAACTTGCACTCTCCCTACAAGAGAAAGATAATGTTTGTTCTTCTTAGAAATTTTCACATGAATTTTATATTAATCCAATTCCACATGTTCTTGAGATCTAGTGTCTTACAACAAATGAAATTCTCAAATATCTTACATTTTATTTAGGTCACCCCATCGAAATCTAAATTTTCCAAACCAATCAAGAGTTATATCCTTCCATTCTAAGACCATTGATTTGGTCATAAATATTTTTGCTCCTAAATATTTTAAAGACCTCAAGTATGTTCATCAAATTATCAAAATTGTCTCCATTCAATGTAGGAAACATTGTAGTGTCATGTGTAAGTTGGAAATATAATAAAAAAAAATTATTTGGAAGGGTAATGCCTTAGATATTAGTTCCAAAATAGGAATTTTTTAGGATTTAATTAATGGCATCAAAAGCTATAGCAAAGAGAGTAGAGGCCAAGGGGAAACCCCATCTAATATATCTCTACAAAGTAAAGGTAGTAGAAAGGGTATCATTCACATCAAATTGTGTCACTGCCTCATGAAAGAGTGTCTTTACCATTTGACAAAAGTAGGATGAAAGAAAAGGGCCTTTAAACCCATGATTGAAAATGACCATTCCACTATGTCATAAGCCTTTTCAAACTCAAGCAACAACATACCCACTTCTTGATCAGATAGCTTAGCCCATTCAATTACTTCCCAACTTGTGACCAAGTTCTCAAGAATGTATTTTCATCTAATAAAGACAATTTGAGCCTTACCAATTAATCTAGGAAAGAAATCAGTTAACCCAGAAGAAAGAACCTTGTTAAGTATCTTATATGAAACATTCAATAATATAATGGGATGTGAGTTATTCATTAAGGAATTATCACGGTCTTTTGGTAATAGTGTAATTATACTCCTATTGAAATTTCTACTAAGGGAACCTTCATCAATGTCCTCCTTGTAAAACTATAGTAGGTCTTCATTAATCCATTGACAATTCTTCTTATAAAATTTTGTAGGGATAACATCTACCCTACGTGACTATTCATTCTTGAGTGTCATAATGCCTTGTATGATTTCATCCTTGGTGATGTTTTTTTTTTTCCTGCAATATCCTAGTAATATTCTTAGAAATTACTCTTTTGCAATATTTCCTAGCCTTTAGGAAATCATATCCACTACCTTTAGATGAAATATTTCCTTATAGAAGAGAAAGAATTAATTGACAATTTTGTTAGTTTCTTTCAAGAAATTTATGTTTTTCCAAATCCCTTCAATTTTTTCCTTAATCTTTCTCTTCTTTATATAATGAATAAATATCTAGAACCCTTGTCACTATGAAATACCTAGTTTATTCTGGATTTTATCCTCATTCCTTGAATTTTCAAGGTTTGGATCACTCTAAGATTGTGTTTGGTAGAAGCCATGTCATCCAGTAATACCCCATTAGAAGGATTCTAAATGCAAGGATTGTTCAAGAGAATAGATATTATTTTCTAGAGTCCTTTCTACTTTCCATCCATCTAGTGCTCAAGTTTCACATATAGTTTGGAACAAAATAGGCCAAACTCTAAATTTTTTATTCCATCTCTATATGAGAACAATATTTAGGAGAATTATATTAATTTCCCTTAGTCCATTAAAAATTACATCATTAGTCTTTAATATTGAAGTAGCGAAGTGTATAACATAAAAAAGATGTTATCTCTTAATGCAGCAAGGTTTATCATCATTATTTAAGATCTTCATCTCGACATGATGGTGACAAGATAAGGAACTAGGGTGAAATTTCACTCCACAATTTTCATCCATTAAGTCAAATGAGAAGAAATCTCTATTTACATGGAATCTATCAAGCCTATAGTAGATCCTCTTAGGACCTTTGGAAGTTGCACCAAGTATATTAGATACCTTTACTTTCCTTTTTTAAGTCCTTCCAAAGGATCAAAGATCTTTAACTTGTTCTTCATTTGGAGCAAAAAAAAGTTCATTTCCCTTCCAATCCATATCAAGACTACCAATCTTGTCCTCCTTACAACATATCATGTTAAAGTCCCCCCTAGAATCCAATAAATGTTAGGAAGTTTGATCATCCACTTTCATACCTTAAATCCTTCACCATAATGATTAGTATAATATATTTAATAGCTCAAATATTTTATCCCCATTTCTTTAAAATAATCAAAGTAGCCCAATTACAAGGAGAATAGCTAGACTTCCTAATAGAGTATTCTCATAAATTGTTCAACAAAATGACTGTTAGAATAACTGAGAGGGGGGGTGAATCAGTTATCTAGTGTCCCAAAACAAAATGTATAATCCAAAACAAATTCTTCAACTTATGCTACTCGATAAACATAAAATACTTTCACTGTCTGTGTTTTTACCGATTGTCAGTATAAAACTTATAGTAGTTACCGATCAAATCTAACATGTAATATGCAAAGTATGATAGCAAGAAAATATCACAATCAACACATAACACAAGAGATTCAACGTGGAAACCCTATGAAGGGAAAAACCACTTGGGACCGACAACCCAAAAATGTTCACTCTTCTGAAGTGAGATCGGTGAAGACCCAACCTTGTTAAAGGTTTACAAACACACTGTTAGGTGTGACCTTGGTAGAGGATTTTAGACCAGAAGTTATTGTCCAACCAACAGCCACTCTGAGGTTGACAGGATAACAATGTTCACTCTATGAATGAACATCAAAAAAACTTTCTTAGTCCACTCGGTTAAGAGATTTGACTGTGTACAATGGTTAAATATGTAATAGTAGATGATCTACCTTGAAACAACTTCAATTGCAGTTTACAGATCAATGTTCAACTCATTCAAATCTTTCTGATCAATATATCACTTTAGATTCAATATTATATCAACTTACTGTCCGTCGGTAATTACTCTCTGTAGCTCAATAATTATTCTGTAGCTCGGTTCTTATTAACCAATATGATCAGAATGCATGAAAACTTGTTCACGTGATAATTCTATAATATCTTCTTCTTTTGGCATCTTTTCAACAATGAAACCAATGTCTCTTATATAGACGAGTAAATCATTTCCTTTTCCTCCATCAGATTTTGCCGCTTAATCTTATTCATTGATTTTTCCACTCTAACCTTCTTCAGCTAATGTGTTAGTAACACGTTTCAATCTACTCCATTAGATCCTTCTTGAATTATGTTAACCGTCGATCTTCATAACAAACCTTATTTGTTACCTTGATTTCATACATTTTACAGCTCATCACTTTATTGGCTAAACTGATCATTTAATTTCTTTCTGTTTTGCTCGGTTAAAAAAGAAATGCATTGGTGAACACAAGCTCAGTTAACACTACTCTCGGTATACACTACACTCCATCAGTGTATACTAGAATGCTTCATTTACCAACAACACTACTTTGTGTCTTTCAGCTCTATTCTTCATCATAGATGAATGCAACATAATAAAATAAATTTCATCAAGTCATAGACTCATCAACAAGTTACTCAGTGTATTCCTTATCCTCATCTGATATATACATCTTCCTCATGTAGATATTTATGCTCTTCATCTCTTTCACCTTTCTTCAGATGCGTCGGTATAGTAACTTACAAGATAAGTACTATCAAGCTAGTTGACATCAATGACGACATAATACTAATTTAATCATCTTGCATATCTAATCAGCAACTCCTCAGTGATCTTCAATCACAGATTATTCATTCAGTGTTCTAAATCAGTTGTAGTTCATCAATGACAATATCACTTATGTGGTTTTCATGCTTATTATAGAAGTAAAGTGACTTCTTCAAAATAATATTCAGGTTGATGCCAAGAGTAAAACCTACTAACTTTACCTCATGAAGCATGATAACATCAATGTTACCAAACCTTTTGCACATTATTTTGATAATAAACTTCCTATCCAGAGATTCTAGACCCCTGATGTTCCAAATAATGCAATTCAAGTCCATCTTGATTTAGGTTAGGAGCCCTTCTTTATTGTTCCTAAACTTATCAAGTTATTTGGAAATTTATTTATTTTCTTAATTTTGTTTTGACAATCATTGAGTTGCTTAGGTGGTTCCTCTTCTTCTTTTTCTTATTTCTTTTCCATATCAAAAATATTCTTCTCAACCCCTTTCATAAAATCATCTTCAATTGAGATTGGAGAGTTTTCAAGGGAGATATTTGAAGCATCTTTATTTATGAAACCCTTATTAAGTAAATAATCTAACTCATTCTGCCTAGTCCAACAAATCTTAAAGGTTTTCATTTCTAGCTTCAATCAGTTTATCTCTAATATTGTCTAGTGCTAATGATTAGGAATTCTTTGGCCATCTAGTATTGTTATTGGTGAAATAGTTAGGGCAATGGGATATAATTTTGGAGCATTTTTTTGAACACCAAATTCAAATTTTTTTCCTCATACATTCTCTTTTGTATTGGCACTAACAAGAGGAAATTATTATGCAATAGATACAACAAGTATTTCAATGGGGGATTCTAAATTTCCCTTAAGGATAAATATTGGGTTCTTAAACGTCTCATCTTAAACCTATAAAAACTATTTTTTAGTTCTCTTCTTTTTTGCAAGGAAGCATGATTTTAGGGCCCATAATAGATCATTTTTTTAGGTCAAAATATTTCATCTAAGGTTAATTCCAATTTTCACTAGCATATCAAATCTAGGAGAGAGAGAGAGAGAGAGAGAGAGAGAGAGAGAGTGCTAATGGAGCAAGTAGTTGGGACATAAAATCTCATAGCTGAGTCAAAAAATCCTTTACAATTATCCATCTAAGAACAAAGATAACTAAAATTTCATCATTCAAGATATCAAGAGATAGTTTTACTTCCCTATAAATAAAACTACCCACATTCCAAAATTATCTCATCAAAATATGCTCTCATATTGTGTGGGTTTTGAAGCACATGACAAAAATATTCTTTAAAATCATTTGTGAAAAGGTGACATGGACCCCAAATTTTTTCTTCAAAGCCCATTGAGCTACTTATCAATAAATTTATGAATAGGTATAGTTAAGTGTTATCTAATGAAATAGAGAATCCTACAACATTTATTTAATCTTTTCTCTTTATTATTCAAAACCTCAAGCATGTCATCATTCAAAACAAAAACATGGTAATAGGGACAAAGGAGGGACACTTTCCTTTCTCACCACCAAATCTCCACTTCCTCCAGTTGCTTTATTCTTGTTCACATTAAATTTCACAATATCTAGTATCCAATCTCTACTCTCCCTAAAAACCACCTATTTCAAAGTTTTGTTTCTTGTAATGCCATTACTACTTTTTGACCTAGTGTTTTGTTCCTTGCATACCTCAAGTTGTTCCCTCAAGGTACCAAATTTATCAAGCATTAAATTCTTGACCAAACACCCAAATCAAAAGGATATTAACAATTCAAAAGGTTTCAAAACTTAAAATCAACAAAACTAACTTGGGAATATAATATGGAAAATAAAAAGAACAAAATGTCAACCTTATTATGATGAAATTACTGAGAGGGGGGTGAATCAGTAATCTACCGATTTCAATATTTTAATACTTTTCACTTAGCCAATAACATAGAAACTCAACAATCAAATGTAAATGTGCAACCACAAAATATCCAACACGAAGACACAAGATTTTTGGTATCATGGAAACCCAAATCAAAGAAAAACCATGGTGGGGATAAGACCCACAGATCTATACTCTTCTAAAGTACACCCTCTGAAAGGCTTTACCCTATGAAAGGAATTTACATATACATGAAAAAATGTAACTTTGTGAGAGGATTTACCTAAAGCTCATAACAAGCTTGTACCTTGTGAGAGGTAGCCTTGTGAGATGACTTAGAAATATTATTTTATATAGTTCTATGTTTACAATTTGTTTTATTCGTAGTTAGTTATTTTTTAAATTTTTTTGGGAGTGTTACCCTCGATTTGTTTGTTTGCATAAATCTATTATTTGTCAAAAGTTTTTAGAACAAAGGTGGTATTATGTTAGGGACCCAATAGTACACATAATCATACAAGTACAACCCCAACATTGTTAATGAGTTCTTTACTTTGACAAAAAAGGTCTTTGTATAAAGACAAATACAAATTCCCAGTGCCATTTATGTGAACTAAAAAATCCCAAGGCTTGCATTGAGCCCCTGATCACATTAGACAAAATGCACAACAGGATCTATAGTCACCTAACAACATGAACCACATTGTGCCACATGTCATTTTGATCTCGGCGCTATAAGAGCGATAGGTAATAACTACATTGTTTATAGCTCAACTATTGACATCATCATGTGCCACATAGGTATATGATTCATCACATCATCTCAATCAATGACCAATCACCTGTACGATATGCTTTGTCATAAGTGACATCAGATTCTATTGTATAAAATTGACATTTAATTAACTGTCATTTTTGGGGTTATTGGTTTTTCTGCGATGGTTTTTTACCCGTTAAATTTAGACTTGGGAGGTTTGGTGATATTCATTTGACTATCAAATATAATTGTCTAAAGTGCTAACATCATCATTTTTTTTAAAAATGGACTCCTTTCCATTTGCAGTTTTAGATTTGCAGTTCGACTCTGAAGGCCCATAACTTGATCATACAGACCCCCTTTTTGGTATAATTTTTTAAAATTTTGGGTGGAATTTCATAAAATTTCTAGTGGTGGTGTTATTTTCTAGTTTTGGTGGACATACGTTTCAAAAATACAATTTTTGGTGATTGTACTTGTCCAATCCTCAATTCTAAAACTGCAGGGGGCTTTGTTTAGGCTCATATGAACATATTTTTAGGTGCCATTTTAAATGAAAGTGCATAATTATTTGTCTACTTTTTGGATCTTCTATCAGTTTGTAGCCATTGTGGGTAGAAATGTCACTTTCAAATCTAGGTCTTTCTTGGTCGTGTATGATCATTGTAATGCTAGGATTTAAGTTTGATCCTTCACAATATTGTTATGAGTTTGATTTGGCTTCAATAAGGTAGTTGTAAACATCAAAATTACAAGTTCACTTAGTTCTTGTTTAGCAAGTGGCAATTGTACACACACTATCTTTGATTGAGTGATTTTTTATTTTTATTTTTATTTTTTTTCGAGGGGGAGGGGGGTGTCTTGTGTGATTGTACTTCTCTTTTTCTCTTATGCTCTTTCTTTAATTTCTAGGTGCCATTTATTTGGAAGTTGCATAATTTTTTGTCTACTTTTCAAATCTTCTATCAATTTGTAACCATTGTGGGTAGAAATCTCACTTTCAAATCTAGGTCTTTTTGACCATTCATGATCATTCCAATGCTAGGATTTTAGTTTTATCCTTAGAAATATTGTTTTGATTTTGATTTGGCTTCAATAAGGCATTTGTAAACATCAAAATCAGAAGTCCACTTAGCTCTTGTTTGGCAAGTGGCAATTGTACAAGCACTATATATAAAGTGGCAAAATCATCATTTGAGGGGGGGGGGGGGTGTCTTGTGTGATTGTGCCTCTATTTTTCGCTTTAATTTTTCATTATAGGTTCTGAATTTCCACTTTTAACTCCACATAGCTATGCATCATGGAAAATTAAAGCATGGAGTAAGATGATGGAAAAAAGGTTTAATTCAGTATGTAGATAGAACCATAGTTGCACCAATTGATTCTAATGCTCAAATGGAATGGATTGTTAAAAATTATATGGCTCTTGTAACTTTGTGAAAGTATGTATTAGATGACCTTATCTTCTATATTGACCAATGTAAAACAGTCAAGGAAGCATGGGATAAAGTTTCTAGTTTGTATGGTCAAGTTGATGAGGCTAGGGGCTTCTAGCTAGACAACGATCTCATGAATTTGATCAGGACTACATCACAAAGGTACATGAGATAAGAGCAAGGATTAAGGATTGTAGAATTGACAAAAAAGGATGTACAATTAATCTATAATTTGTTGGACAAACTTCCATTAGAATATTCATAATTTGTTTGTAGCTCCCATACCCATAAATTAAATATGGATGCTTCATACACCATGCCTTCATTTGATGCCTTCACAAAGATGTTGCTAGTAGAGAAATCAAAGTTGATAAGCATGAGGGTTCTCAAGTCTTCAAAGTCAAAGGCCTTTGTATAAAATCAAGTAAATCAAGGGAAACAAGGAAAGAGTTACTATAATAAGAAGAAACAATGGAATCTAAAAAAACAAGTGAAAGCACAATCAACCTCCTCATAACAAGGCAATTCTTTATATTCTTCCAACAAGAAGGGAAATAATTTTAAGAAGGATAGACCATTTGGTGCATATTGGAAGAAGGATGGTCACTATGAGCATCATTGCCACTTTAAGAAAATTGATGAGTTGAAGAACTTACTAAAGAAAAAAACATTGATTTTCCAAATGCCTACAAAGAGAAGGATTCATCACCTTCCACTTCAAAAGGAAAATGAAAAGCATTTGTGGCAACTACAAGCTCTTCATAGGGACATATACTTGATTCAGGTGCCACTCATCATATGGGTTCTTTGAAGGAGCAATTTTCTTCATTGGAGCCATCTAAGCTACCTCACATCTTTTTAGGAGATGATACACAAGTGGAAGTTAAAGGGAAAGATTCTATTGAGATGAATAATAGAACATCCAAAGATGCTCTCTATGTTCCTAACTTGAGAAAAAATATCCTTTCAATTTACCAAATCACTCACTATGGAAGTGGAAATGAAGTTGAGTTCCTTCTTGATTCATTTATGATGTAAAATATAAGGATGATGCATTGGTTGCAATGGGAAAATAAAATCATAACACAAGGATTTATTCATTCTCCCACCTTATGCCTAACTCTCCTTCTACCACTTTGTTGACACATTCAAATTCACAAAGTAAGTTATGGCATGAGCAATTTGGATATCTTAATTACCACTATCTTCAATAGCTTAGAACTAAGAATATGGTCAAAGGTCTACCTACAATCATTTTTTATGAGCGTGTATGTTCAATTTGTTCAATGTGAAAGCATCCAGAAGAGAAGTTTGAAAAAGGGAAGTCATGGAGAGCATCAGTTGTTCTCGAGTTGGTTCATAGTGATGTACCAGATCCCTTCCTAGTGCCATGATTTAGCAAGGCTCGATATGTCCTCACCTTTATTGATGACTATTCTCTATTTACATGGGCCTATTTTCTTGTTCACAAGAGTAAAGTGTTTGACATGTTTCTCACCTTCAAGGCCCATGCTGAGAAGTAATCAAGGAAATCCATCAAGGATCTACAAACAGATAATGGAAGGGAATATGTGAACTCGAGACTTATGGAATTTTATACACTAAAGGGGATTGATCTTCATCATTCAGTTGCATACACTCCACAACATAATGATTTTGTATAAAGGAAGAATAGAACTCTTAAGGAAATGGCTAGATACATGATTCATGCTAGGTATCTTGATCTATCTTTTTGGGAAGAAGATATAAGTTGTGCCAATTAAATCCAAAATTGAATTCCTCATAAAGCTTCGTATGGAATCAATCCTTTTGAGGCTTGGTGTGGTAGAAAACCAATTGTGCAATACTTCAAAGTATTTTTTTGTCTAGCTTGGGCACACATACCTCCATAGAAATACAAGGCATTCAAACCTCAAAGTAGGCCTTGCATATTTGTTGTATATCGTGAAGGTGTTAAGGCACATAGATTTATGGATTATGAGACTCATGAGATATTCATTAAGAGGAGTATTCACTTTGAGGAAAGTTCTCCTATCCTGTCCTCTACTTCTCTTCCTTTAGATATTATGGATAGTGATGTTAGTGACTCATATGATGAGTCTACCTCAACCCTGACTTGCATGATTACACCTTTGTTGGGTCCATTTGCAGTTGAAGATACTTCTTCATCATCTTCTTCCACTAGACCTTTTTGGGTTCGACACACTCTTGATTCAATAGGTTCATTTGTGGGAAATTATTTAGACAATATAAGGACAAGGTGATACCATCAATAAATTCTGCATGCATACTTTGCTACAATGATAGATCCATGTGATTCTCTACAACTAGGTACACCTTGTCTTCCAAATACAACTTCAATGGATTTCTACTTGACAAACATTAAAAGTTTGTTTGTGGAACCCTACATTGGATATATGAGAGACATCATTGATGACACACATCTTCTCTTTGATGAGGATGACCCTTCTTTAGTCATTGCGAGGGAGCACTTTGAGCATATTGTCCATTCTCCACATGATTAGTATTTTTAAGTGGATCTAATTATGGATCCTTGTGTTCAATAGTTGGAGGAGGTCTCTTTTATTTAGAGGAAACACTTGGGTCTTTGGAACATGTTCTACATCCATTCTCATTAGATCCTTAATTGTATATTACACTTGACTTGGAAGGGTCAACCTTCAATATCAACATGAGGACACTTGCGAAACTTTCATAGACACCATACATCTTGAGATTTCTTCCTCTAGATTGGGGAGGCATCTCTCATATACTTATGGTATTGTTTCTTCCTAAGGGGAGGAACAATGTTTGATGTTCATGAACTAGTTTCTACATTCAACCTGGAGCATCTTCTACTGATGTGCATTCTACATTGAGGGGGGGCTACTTTATCTCTCTTTTTCTTGCTCATGGGGGGACTTTTTCCTCATATGGGGTTTTTTCCTTCTCATACTTCTTTGATATTTCTCTTATGTATTCATATCTCTTTTGTGGGGGAGTTTTGTCTTGTGAGTTTTTCTCACTTTCTCTTCTTTATAAAAGATTGCATTACATTTGCACTTGCATATTGTACATGGGTACCTAACATGGCCTAGTAGTCGGGACCGATCTTGCATTGTCATCTTGTAGTGCAAGCTTAAGTGCATTCCCCTAAGTTGCACTTAAGGGGGGGTGTTAGTGTAATTAAATATTCTTAATTAAACTTTACTTAAGCTTACTTAGGATAATGCATACATAGTAGTTTTCATATGAGACACTTAGGAGTGTTCACCTTTATTTGCACATGACGTAGGAGGAATTACACTTTAGGCGACGATAGTTGTTATCATATTTCCACTTTATGTGTTGTCTCCACCTTTAGTGCTCCTATAGCTTATCATCCTCACATTATTGCATATACTTCATTGCACAATGAAGGATGATCCATCTTTAGTGGACATGTGCTTCCACCTTGTATGGGTGATAAACTATCTTCTCCTTATCATTGTCTCTTACTTACTTGCATGTATAAGAAGACAAATCTTCATTGCATTAGTTAATGCAATTGATCATATTGATGAGAATGTAGTTTATTCTTGTTCATCTTCTCTCTTGTTTGTGTTATTCATTAGGCTTCTAGATATTGGCATATTGCCTTAGGCAAATTCTTACATGATATCAAAGCAATTTTTATAGTTACAATTGTCTAGAATTAGCACATGTCGACATGATTAAACACTAAATGTTATTATAATACATATATTCTTACCTCAAAACTTTAAGACCCAAACTTTATAAAATCACATGTGCAATTATGAACACAATAATTTAAGCATATAAGTAATAAACCAACTTTATATACAAATGCATGTAAATAAAAGCACAAGATGATACAACCACAAACATCTCAGATTTCTTTTAAAATATATTGCAACTAATTTTTCATGGAATAGTGTAACAATCTATGTCGTTCAAGGATTCAAAATTGTAAAAAATGCTAGTAAGAACTTTTGAATAAAAATTTGGAAAGTTATTAAAAAAAAAGCTTCTACCAATTTCGCTCTTTTGGAAATATAACTTTGAACAACATAGAACAAAAAAGTAGAGCCATTTTACCTAAAATTAAATAAATGCTTGGGAGGAATGCATCTCAGAAACAATAACAAAAACCAAACCTTGTAACAATATTTTCATATATCTATAATTAGTAAATTCTATTTTTGGAAAGGGGACGTAACATCAACAACCAACTCTTTTGATGAGTAACCAAGTATTTCATATAGATATATAATATCTTAGAGGCTTGCAACTCATGGGAGCCTCGTTATTATAGTATCTTACTTATAAGTATAAATTTGTTGACATTTACGTACTAAAATTAGTCAAGATCTAGCATGAAGTAATATGGAAAGCCTAGGAAATCTATTATATGATATTTGGACATGAATTGAGTGTGTCAAGCTCTATAATAATTACCACAACATAATTAGGGCATGTTTCACACTCACCTATGTCCCCTTTAAATCCATGTTCATAAAATTAAATATGGCGTTTATAAGGACTTGTCAACTGATAATGGCATTCTAGGTATTTTAGAAGGGTATTTATAGTGGTAATGACATGCTATTGTTCATTAGCATCCTTTTTACATAAAATATTCATTGCCATGTCCTCTAATCAAACTAAAGTTTACAGGCATTCATAAAATTAAATATGGTGTTTAGAAGGACTTGTCATCCGATAATGGAATTATAGGCATTTTAGGAGTGTAGATTGTATTTACAGGTAATTACATGCTATTGTTCATTAACATCCTTTTTACATAAAATATTCATTATATTTTACGTTACTTGATATGTTAGACATTTTCCCCTTCTACAAATCATATTGCATTATAAATGAAATTATAAATTTTTTAACTATATTGTACTTTTGTATGATTTTTGAATGCATTAATGTTACATGATAAGGGTAAAGTTTAAACAAGCTACTTTGAAAATATACTAATCTTGGAAATGCTAGGGATTAGGGCTCAAGGATAACTTATGATAGGTATTTTGGAGAGGGAAAGGTCAAACATTTGACTCCGAAGGAGGATGCAAAAAAATCCAAAGATTTTAGAGGGCTGGGGAAGGTCTGAAGGGAATACCAACTTCAAAAGGTCTAAAAAATAGACATAGAAAACTTGCAGTGGGTAGAGGATCAATATATTGAGTTTGACAAGTAAAGGCTACTCTAGAAAGGGAAAGTATGCCAATCTAGCCTAAGAGAGGTTTTAGGCTAAGGGGAAAGAGTGTGTGGTAGGAACTAATAGAAGAAAACAACAATACCTTCATATTTTTTAAGAACATTGGCCACAACATCATGTTTGTTTTTTGTTATCGTTAGTGAGATGTTTTCCTTTAAAGGGTTTCTTAACCTATGTCTATGATTACTGCACGAAGGTTACACAGACTACATTTCTAGGCTTTATTAGAATCTTAGAGCATTTAAAATCATTTAACATTTCTCATAAGTTTTCCTTCATACGGTTATAGATCTTCTACCAATTTCTTCTAAATGTAGCTTTAAACAAACCATTGAAAGCTTAAAAATTATTTAAAACAAATTTTTCAAAATTTTCAAGTACATAAATGAAATCCAATTCACCCATCCATGACATTCAACTGAAACTACACCTTTTTAAGTACATAAAGAAAACCCATTTCACCAATCCATGAGATTCAACCTAAAATTACTCCTTCCAGATGCAATTATAAGCACAATAACTAGAGCCTAGAAAAAATAGTGTTCTGCAAAAGCTTTACTGTTTGAGCTTTCAAAATTTTACCACAATAGACCTTTCAATTTTTTTTCAAAATATTACTTACACGCTTTGAAAAAAAAACATAGTAGTTAAAGCTTTGAAGAAATATCACTCCTAATCTCCAAACCAATGATTTTTTTTTCAAATTCATTGCCACCAAAAACTTTAATTGACACAATTTGAGCCGAAGAAAAAAGATTTTGAGGAATTTTAAGTTCCCTTCTTACAAATGCACAAAATGAGAAAGATTTTAGCTCTCAATATCATATAGTAAACACTAAAAAAACAAACCTTCCAACATGGATCACAAGCATAGCTAAACAACCCTTAGCAAAAAACAAACCCAACGACAAACATTCACAGAGAGTGGAAAATCCAACAACCGCGCCAATATGTCTCGAGACTTTGATGCCCTCCTTGCCATATGTGAAAACAAAAGCATAAAAGCATAGAAGAAGGGCACATAACCTATCGCATTAATGCAAAGTTAACGCGAACAAACTTTCAATACCATGATATTCATACCAAAGGCCATTGACAATTGTTTGAGTTCTTAAATTTTTTGGCAACTTTCATTTTGAAAATTCAATTTTCTCCTTGTTCTTTTCCACCTCAACCAATAGAATCTCAAATAATTAGCTTTTCCCGAAATAAAAAAAATATGCCCAACAAAACTCAAACTATATAACAAACTTAGCGTGTCAAAAAATACTTAGCTCCTATTAGCCATTGCATAAATATACCTCCCTCAACTAATAACACTCTTCAATAAATAAATTAACAAATAAAATATTCTTCAAATAATTATGAAAGTTAAAAAAAACTCTAAAATAAAAAATTTAACTCAAAACTAATAGTATCTTGGCTTTTGTAAAGAGAGGTGTGCTTTAAATCAATGCTGATGCTATGTTTATCTCTTAACCTTCTATTCAAAATACCTAAGAAAATTAAAACCTAAATTCTAAACCCTAAGTATGAGACGTATGAAACCGTACCGCGAAAACCATGAAATCAACAAAAGATTCGACAGAGTAACACACATTCGATATTCTTGAGATAATTTCAACAGAGTTCTCTCCATTGCAAGATACAAGCCAAAGGTAAAACACTTTTTGTTCAGCTTCCATTTTTAATATTTAAGGAAATTGCAAGGTGCCTGGAATTTGTTAAAAGATTTCGTCTGGTTATATGAAAAGCAAGATTTGCTAATAATTTGTATGAAGATTTGAAATCGTTTGAAAAATCTAGATTTGTTTTTATGTATTTTTCTTTATAAAACATGGGCGAGGTTATGTATAATCTTTGAAGAGCTAGCATGGAATGGTTGAATGATAATTATAATGTTTGTTATCTCAATTTATATTTTGTAACTTGTTATGTTCACCCACAAACTCTCTCAGAACGATTATGATCAAATTTTGCAATTATCTAGTTAAATAAAGTTTTCCTGAAGCATTTGATGTTACGCCACATTGGTGCATGTTTGTTGAGTTACTAAAAGTCAACTGCGCAAAGTAGAAAGCCTTGTAGTAGAATATGTTTAAAATGCATAGAATAAACAAGACTTTAACTACTTGTACAATTTATCTCCCACTCTCAGAACAATTATGATCAAAATTTTGCACCAATCTAGTTAAATTGAGTGTTCCTGAGGGTTTTGATGTTATGTTGGCATTGGTGCATGTTAGTGACTTAATAAAAGTGAACTTTCCAAATTAGAAAGCCTGGAATGAGAATATGTTTACAAATGCACGGGATAAACATAACTTTTATTAGTTGGAGTCACCACAAATGATTATTACTGCTTAGTGGTTTGCTGCAGTGATGTACCTGTAAACAATCCCACATGGACTGGGGTTAAGAATAAATGAGAACTATTTTATTGTGCGGCAGACTGTAGAGTTAATACAGTGAGTGTTGTTGTCTTGGAACTCGTGATGAGTAGAGTAATTTTACATTCATAGAAAAAATGACTCTTCTCCCCCCGGCACAAGGAGATGCTAATCAATTGATCCCATTTGAACTCCCTCCTGTTCATGGGATGCCTCCATGATCTTATTCTCTCCTTGTCAGATCAAGGATCACTTGGTCTCCTCTGCTTTCAGAGATCTGGAAGTTCAATTTCGATGGTGTGTCTTGTGGGAATCCTGGGTCCTCTGCTGTTAGGTGTATTATCTGGGACTCCAATAGTTTCCTAGTCAAAGCCACGTTTAAGAAGCTTCCTCTATGGACAAATATGAAGCAAGGGTGGAAACACTCCTTGTTCTACAACTACTAAAATCTTGCCTGTCAAACAATGTAGTAATTGAGGGCAACTCTATGATTATTGTCCAATGTCTCATAAAGTGGTCATTGTTGAATTGGAGATCGCAAGACATCCTACAAGAATTGATAGCCATTCTTGATAATCTTGAGGAATTCTTTGTCTCTCATTGCTATAGAGAAGACGATAAATTGTAAGTCTTTACAAGGTTTTCTTTTTTCCAAGAGGAGGATGTTCTAGATGCTATCGAGGTAATTCCTTGGTGGGATTTCATTAATGACGTGACTTGGCACCATGTGAGCTCAAATTTTCAAAGATTGGCTTGACTTTTGTAAGCAATGTGCTCACGCTCCTTGGGGACAAGGTATTAACCAAGGCATTGTGTAATGTCCCTTGATGGGCTATTACTGATTTTTTTCCTAAAACCTCAATTCCAATAAAAAATAAGCTATTTTCCACGGAGTTTCCGGGACGGGGACGTTTTAGGGGACGGGGACGTGTTTTCGGTATGGGTATGGTTCAAAGTCAAATTTTAGGGGATGAGACTTTAGGGGACGACTATTAAAAAATAGGGGAATTTTTATGTATAGGGAGAGAATTCAAATATGCATATCATGACATTCATAAATCATTCTCCATAGACATTTTAGAAGTTGAATACATAGCACATTAACAAAATTGAAAACCCTCCTCTTGCAACTCAAAAATGAAAACTTTCTTCTTTTTGCTCTCTTTTTTTTCTTGCCAAGAATGGTTGAAATGAATAAATGAAGAAGATTTTAACTTTTTAGCTTCCAAATAGGGTTCCATAGTTTTTAATTGCTATTTCTACCTATGTGGGGCCCACCCAGCAATTTTTTTTTTTTAAAAAAGTGACTTTTTGCAAACCAGTGGATGTTTTTTTTGGGCTGGAAAAAAGGGGATGTCGTTAGGTACCGGGATGACTAGGTAGTCGCCGGTACCTAATGGTGTCCCCAAGTCCCCTACTTTGTGTGAAATGTCATTTCTGGGACATTTCCTTTTTTTACATTTTTGGAACATCATTGGGGATGGGAAATTCCCATCCCCGCATCCCTGTACCGTCCCCGGGATGGGAGCAGGGGAAATTGGGCAGGGGACGCGTCCCCGTGGAGAACTGAAAATAAGAAATGTAATACATCTTAGAACATAAATTTACCAATTGAAAGGCCCTTTATAAGAGAAATCCTGGTCTAGGTCCTACTCACAAGAGTAG
Source organism: Chamaecyparis obtusa (assembly GCA_027943335.1). Taxonomy (NCBI): domain Eukaryota; kingdom Viridiplantae; phylum Streptophyta; class Pinopsida; order Cupressales; family Cupressaceae; genus Chamaecyparis; species Chamaecyparis obtusa. The sequence goes on along the minus strand of BSBK01013906.1, from coordinate 55,319 downwards.
TCACTAGAAATTGACATTAAATCATGAGTCATGATAATATGTATCTTACTAATCACTAGTAAACATCATGATATTCATAAACATCATTCATAGTGAAATCCAAATAAGCAATTGCCTCTTCAAAGTATCTCATTAGAAATTCGTTGAAATGTTTGTAAACCATAGAATCAAGGTTGGTTGCCCTTGTACTATGAGACCATGGGAGGTGGGCCACCCTTCCATCCCTTAGTTCACCCTTGAGGTTGGTCGTCTTCCTTGTTCAAGCCCAAGAGCATGGAAGGTCGGTCTTCCGTTCCCCCTCCTGGTCCATGGGCATGGATGGCTGGTCATCCATTCCATCCCAAGGTGGTGTACTTGATGGGATCTCAAGTATAAGGGCACTATAAGCCCCCTCATCCATGAGCATAACGTTCATCTCTAGGTGGTATACTTGGGTCCCATGAACTCAGGAGTTTGGCCCACCTTTCTATTTGCAATCTATTTATCTAAATTCAGAAGGGACTATCATACAAATCTTCCATTGCATGTTTACAGTTGATCTTATTTACATTAATCACAAGGATCAATAATTTCTGTAAGTATCCCTATTGCATGAACACATATGCATAGATCTATGATTCTACATATCTATCAGCTTTATCTCTTAATTAGCACTGTTGCCATTATTATTGCAGTTATGATTTCTTTTCCGTTTCTGCTTATTTTTCTTTGATCATTCGGTTTTACTTGATGATGGATTGTTGTTGGATGATTGATATTTGAATGGATTGATTGATTGAATGAATTCCTTTGATTGTATGATTTGAGGTATTAGATAGTGATGGTTAAGTGATTGTTGATTAGATGATTGATGAGTGATAATGTAATGTATGCTGGTTTGATATATTTATGAATGATGAATGAATGAATGCTGATTTGATAGATTGATTTGGCGATTGATTGTTTGCTTGATTTAGTATTTGATGATTGCTTTTGTAAATTCATGAGCGATGATTGACAATTCATCCTTGTATGCTTGGAATAATTTACACTTTATTGGTGAGGGTCATCACCTTTCATAAAAATTGAGTCACCACCTCTCGGTGCCTTGTGAAAATAATAAAATAGCACTTGCACTTGGAGGAGGTTCAAGGGATATGCTAATAGGAAATTGTAGGTAGAGTTTAAATGTTTGATAATATTACATAATTAATTATACAATGTGGGATAAACTAAATGTTAGTCATCTTTTTGAAGATGAAAATATGAAAATCTATCTGTCCATGCTTATTTAGATAGATGGGGTATGGGTAATAGCATATGGATGGGGGTATGGGTAATAACATATGGATGATGAAGCCATTCAAATTTTCAAACTAGTGTTTGTGAGTAAATGAATATGGATATGGCTTATATCATTTTACACTGTAGTAACTATGCATCTGTCTTTAAGAAAATAACCTCTCTTAATTTCATGCAATTGTGATGTAACCAATCATAAATATGTGTCTCCTTTGAAGTGAAAAAAATTCAAACTTCTTTGACATTATAAATATGTACTCGAAAAGTTGGAGGAAATCACGGAAACTCAAAGTAGTCATTTTAACAATTTCTGCGTTGGTCAGTGGTAAAAGAGACAAAAACATTTCATCCAATCATTATCAATCCCTGTGCTTACCATTGAAGCCTGTCTGTAAGGATTAATGCACCTTTTTCACCGGGCTATCAATGGTGGATTGAATTTAAGTCAGTTAAAGACAGTCTACGTTTGCCTTAAAAGGGATGGGTAGCACACCTCCACTGACATAACCCTTGCAAACTATTAATTCTGTTCAAAAATTCCATAATTTGTCTCATCTTCATTGACTGACAAAGACAGTCCATTCTAAAAGCCATTTTTTCTTCAAGAGAGAGAATTTACAAACATTAGAAAGCAAGTGGAAAAATTTGCTGACAGTAGCTGGCATAAGTTTTCCAGATTTTAGTATTTAAAAGAAAATTGTTCTAAAAGCAACCATGTATATTTTTGTATAAAAAAGATTTTTTCTGAAATCAATTGAGAAATTCTTTCTGGAATAACTTTGTACTTTTTTGACAAAACAACCCTATAAAAATATACAATTGATTCCAGAAATAATCATATCTTTTGATTATTGAACATGTACTTCCTCAATTACCCTTTCTAGCCCATCTGTGGACCAAATATGAGAGAAAACTGCTGTCTATTTAACCTAACAAACTATTTCTTCCATTGTGGCAGATACACTTGTTTTCAAACCTGTGAGTCAAAAAAAAAACATTTGAGTCGAAAAAACAGATTGTAGACAAAGTAACAACCATAAAATTCCCGCTTCAAAGAAGTTGTAGCTGCTAAGTGATCGCCCTCAAATACTTGCAGACAATTTGATTTCTCTAAAGAATGTTCATTGCAGTTATTATTACATGCAAAGACTTTAATTTCATTTAAGATATGTGATCTTACAATGTGATAATTAGGGTTGTAACTGTTAGCTCTCAATAGTGCACTCTGTTAAGCTTGCAGAAACTTAACTTTTGGAGAAACATGGAAACACTCCTGGGTAGTGGGTTTTCCAAAAATGGAGTGAATCTTCGGGTTCTAGGCTGGTTCCTATATGATACTTCACTTGAAACTTTTGTAGAATGGTAAAAACTTGGCTGGGAAAAGAGATAAAAAGATTTTCTTGCATGAACTCTGAATATTGAAAACAAGAAAAAACTAAAAAGGAAAAAACTTAAGGTGATGCACCAAATCTAAAGATGAGAATGGTATTAATGAGACACAATAAAACTATCCTAAAATCAGTTTGATATCGACACAATATTGATATCAGAATACTCAGATATAAATGCTTTATAAGAAGGATTGACCTCAATTCAGATACAACAAGATGAACTCAATAATGGCTTCCAAACTGTTCTTTATTCACGCTTTAATGGTGACTTAGTAACACTCTCATAAAACTGAGTAACAAAGCAATCTGCAAATGACCACCATGAAGGACTCAAAAAATCACTTTGAAAGCTGCATCTGCATAAAAATTGGAACCCCTTACAAATGAGTCTTCAACTCATACTTATGCATTTTTAGCCAACTGCATTTAGGAGAGCAATAACTCCTGGGTCGGCTTCAATCTACAAGGCCATTTTTTAGCCCTTCAAAGGACTTCAAAAAGACATAAAAGAGACCCAGAAGTCATGCCTCATTAATTCCATCATAAATATCACTCATAAATGCAACATAATCCTTCCAAAAAAGATCACAAATGTCTTGCAATGTAATAACTTCAGTCAGAAATAAAAAACAAACCTATTTCTATAACCTCAGCACTAGTCACCAATTCTGCAATAATATCTTGTTTTAACTTTTAAATATAAGAAATATTTTATTGGCACTTTAATATTTATTAAAGGATTTATAGTTTATTTATTTTAATAAATATAAAAAAATTTATTGAAAAATTTAATTATAAAATATTTAATAATTTAGATTACTAAGTAATTATAGTTTAATAATTTTTTGACAAATATTAATATATTAATAATATTAATTAAGCGATAATTACATCATTTAATAATTTATTATTATATTAATATTTGTTTTAGAAAATGGTAAGCCTTAATTACTTAATAATCTTCCAATAAAATATTTCTAACATTTAAAAGTTTACAATCAACTTGGCTTTTAATAAAATGATAAAATGATAAAAAATATCATTAACTTATCATAGAAAAGAAAATACAAGTGATATTTGCAATTTCTTTTGACTATGGAGATATCACGCAAGAAGAGGAAGGAAAATAAAATATAAGGCAAAAACCTTCTTTCTTTAGTGATAATATTTTAGGGTAATCGAACCGTAAAACTCCTCATTTCATTTATTCATCCACACAGGATTTTAAGCTGTGTTTTGGCTGCCATAGATAAGGACTCTTGAAGGGATTTTCTGTGAGATATTTGCAAGCATGAACAGTAGATTCAATCTGTTTTTAATGTTGCATATTTATACTTGAAGCTGAGCGCCGTATCTGGGCCTTTTCTACTCCATAATCTGAGAAAGGTAGGCATTTTTTATTTTTTTGCTGTGTTTGAAGGACTCCCTCCTTGGTGCTCGATTTCTTTTAAAATCTTGCTTCTTTTTTCTGCTATATGATCTGTAACTCAAGCTTTGCTTCAGAACAAAATAAAAAAAAAGATCAATCTCCCGTGTATTCATTTATGCTGTAGAGAAGTATATGAAAAATAAAAATCTGTTATTATGCAAGGGACTGATTTTTTTATATGTTGGTTCGAGTGAGGGTTTTGCTGTCATTAGCCCTCAACTGCGAATTTCTGGAAATGCTCTTTCTTATGTAACTGACATACTCCTCCTTTATAACATCTATTTTGAAAGAAATGGTTCTGCACACTCCCATTCACCATTGTCAAAACTTCTGTAATGTAATAACCAGAGGAAAAAACTTGTAGTCTATTTCTACAAAACTATCTGGAATATTTTCTAACTCCTGTAAGCCATCACTGCTGTCTAACATTTCCATGTAGGGAGCACGATTCTTCTTCTGTACAAAACTGCCAATGCGACTAAAATAATTCCTTATTGCTGAACAAAGTTTTGCACAAATAGTGACAACCATTTGATGGAGACAACTGGCATTATGATATTCTTGTTGCAAATTGTTTCTCCCATATATATTTTCTACGTCAGTATGCTCCTCTGACAAGAAACCATGAGCAGCAAGATTGAATTGCTGTTCCTTCCTCAAACTGGAGGCCACTGTCTGATCCATCTTTTGCTGTTAGCAACTGATTTGCAATGCCAAAGAAAAAAACAGAGAATAGAACTTCATCAACAATAAGCTTTCTTAACTTTGGCATGTTCTAGCGACTTGGCTTTCTTTTCAAAAGCTTCATAATGTGTAGTCTCAGGCATTTTCTGATTTCTGTAGACGCTTATACAAAATCAGGATCATTATTCCATTGCATTGGTTGTGCTTTTTTTCCCTTTCCAAACACCTTGCCTTGCACTGCTCAATGTATCCTGGAGTATATGTTGCAAAACATTTTCTAAGCCATGTCTAAAACCAGGAAATTCTTTAAGTGTTTGAACATTCTATATTTTTAATATTTGAGATACTTCCTCTCCTCGTTCGACATCTATTGACCACAATAAACATAATCCAGAGCTTACATATTCATATATGAGGCTTTTCTTTGCAGAAACAACATGTTTTTCTAGCCTGTCGCCAGCCATTGGCCAATCTCAATAATATGTTGATTATTTGTTTTTCGAACATTTATTGCTTTAGCTTGGTAAATGATTCTTTAAACTCGTTGCTGAATGTAATCTTATATGATACTATGACTGGATATCATGAAAGACTGTTCTGTTGAATGTGTAATCATGCCATGCTGCAGCTGAATATGGTCCTCTATTATGACATCTCCGTTATGGAGTTCCTTTGTAACTGAGGATTGGTGAAGATGATATGAGTTGTATCCATTATCTGTAACTGGTTTATTTTTGAGATTTATAACACTGCTGCTATTTATATCCTGTAGCTTACTGATTGCACCTTTTCCTGTCACCAAGCTGATTCTGAACTTAGTTAATTTATGTGTACTTCTGATTTGACTTTGGCTGCCCTTCTTATCCTCCAGCCAAATGTTGATTGTTTGATTGGATGATATACTAACATTTTCTGAGAGTTCCTATAGCATCTGATTTGATTATCTTATGTTGTGTTGTATACCATTGTTAGGAAACATAAATAGTAACCTTTTGTGGTTTATATGATAGAAATATCATCTAATTGATTTATATTCCATAGACTTGAATTTGTTTTCACTCTTTATTCTCGAGATGAGCTGCACATTATGGCATCATTTATGTTGATTAAATGAAAGCGTAAGATTGATATTTCATATCTGTATCTTTTCTCTCAATGACATGTTGGGCTTGAACCCTTGTGGGAGCCACATTTACGTTCACATGTCATTGAGAGGTAATTGTGACTTATTTGATTTGAAACACAAAGGCTCCATCAAATCAAGCATGTAGGTGAAAATTTGATAACATTAACTTTTGCAGTAAAAAAAAAAAGAGATTTCGCTTTATATTGCTGTAACAAGCATTAAACTTGCACAAAAGTAACGACTAGATTTTAAAATTTTACCAAAGATTTGAAAACAAAATAAAACAGGAAAAGAAACTACTCTAACATGCTAATTTTTATTTTTATTTTTGAATAATAAAATAACTCATTGCTGCAACACTTCATAAGATAACTTTCAAGTAGAATCTAAATCTAAATCTAAATTTATATTTTTATATACATCAAATTCAAAGTACAAAGAATGGAAGGAATCTTACTTTACATCTAGTAACTGACTGTCACTGCAACTTAAACATTTTTCTGCACTAAGGGGGGAAAGATATTACCAGGGTGTTTATCCACCTAACCATGGATTGTAAGCTAAGTTGCCGATTCGGATTCTAGTTCGGACGCGGGTTCGAGTTTCGGGTTCGAAATTCGTCCAAATTTTTTTTGGGCTGGGTTCGATTCATTTTGGGTTTGTCTGTACAAGAATTTATTTTTATTTTTTAATATATATATATATATATATATATATATATATATATATATATATATATAAACATATGCAACAGCAAATAAGTTCATACATTACTATGCTAAATTCTAATAATAAAGCAACATAGCAAAATACACCACCACATATATTGTTGTTTTAGTTCAAATGATATAACAAAATGCCAAAATACACCACCATATCAATGTTTTGGTTCAAAAAGAATAACGCCAATATTAATAATCATTATCAGTCATCAGTGATCAAAATATCATAAAAAATCATCAAACAAATCATTGGTGCTCGTGAAACTCATGAATTCAGGCCTCATTGTAGGTCATAGGTGCTTAGGAAAGAATTTTTGAAGGGCTGCCTTGTACCCTTGAGCAACTTTAGGATCTCCGTATGGGGCAACTCTAGTGGTACTCTCACCCCGTTTTTAATACTAATCCTTCCAACCTTAAATGAATACTTGTAGTCCATCCATTAGACCCTCCATCCACCCATACCAAATTTTCCTCAATCCATCAACCCCTATAAAACATTAATGCATAAATCCATAAATCCCTATAGATCCTAATCCACCAGCCCCTAGAGGATCTTAATACACTAACTCTTATCATTCCTCATCCATCAATCCACTAAATGAGCTCCTAAAATTCCTATAGATCCTAACCCACCAACCCCTGGAGGACCCTAGTAAATTAACTCTTATCATTCCTCATCTATCAGCCAATATCATTCCTAATGCATGTGTTTTTAATTAGGATTCCTAATGCATGTATTAATCCCTACCAATTAGAAATTTCTATAACACGAGGCTCCTTCACACTAAAAATAATATATCAGAAAAGAGTCTCACACTGTATTTTTGCTGCCGCTAGGGCTTCCAACTTTAGGATTCTGATCAGATAGAGAAACTGAAGAAGCCTTCCTTGCCCCCTGGATTCGATTTCACTGAAAAGAGGAAGTGCAAGAGCAAACACCTACAAAATAGAATATGGCATGAATCATGTAATAGGCTATGTTATTAATAAACCCGATGGATATACGCATCCAGTACTTGTGGGTCAAAACAATTGCAATCCAGTCGAGTCCAGTGGACATGTATGGCAGATCCTCATCTTAGTTTGAGTCAAAAGGTTTCACGTTTTAGTTGGGGTACGTGGCGTGAACAGAAGAATCTATTTGTCACACTCCTTTTCTTTCTTGGTGTGAACAAAAGAATCTGTTTGAAAGTCTAACATAAATGAAATTCGAACAAATTCATTCCAAATTCATCCCGGGCATGCTAGTGTTTTTCGAAATTTGCTCTAAACGATTAAAAATTCTACCAGGGTCCGTTTTGGCGAATATGGAACGAATTACACAAGAAAATTGCAAATTTGAATTGAATTCGAATTTACAACGAATCGGATGTCGAATTTGCATATGCGTGGGTGAATATGGCAACTTAGATCGTAACTCGATCCTCCCTTGCTCACTTCTTACCAAAGTGGGCCTGGCCCTCCACAAGGGAAAAGCATATGGTTATGTCAAGTCATATGGAACTGGTGTAAGTCCCTACAACCTTAGTCGATTACACCATTTAGCTACTGCTAACTTGGTTTAACTCCTGACTAAGACTGTATTTGGAAACTTATGAACTAACAAGCACTAACCTATGGTTATTGCACCTTGGCCAAGGATTCATTGTACATGGTTGATACGTTGTCAAGTTCTGACCCTATCCGACTTGCACCTTTACGATCTCTATAGGTTATTGGTAATTTCAAGGGTGTAGGGTTTTCTTTCTTAAATTCCCTATATGTTCCGACTCACTTGTCTAGTACAAGAACAATTTGGTCAATTGTTTGGTTATTAATTTAATTGTCATTGATTACATTATTCCAAATGCAGATAAGCAATCCCATTCAGCTTAGAGCTGAACATTGTGTTCTCTCTCAAGTCATTGTACTTATTCGGAATTCTCATCTGAACCAAAGAGTACATGTGCTTGAACTGCTTACACAAAACACACTTGGTCCATTTAGATGGTTCATAGAGTTGTTCTAAAGTAAGTAAGTTTTTACCACTGTTGTAGTTCTTTACTGGAAACTATTATTATAAACCTCTTTTAACTCTGTAATAGTTCGGTCAGCAGACTTTAAGAAAACTGTAAGACTTATTAATCTTCCCAGCTATGACATCATGCAACGGTTAAGAGTCTGAAACTTTAGACACTCTAGATCTGCTGTAAGGTAACTACATCAGGTTCTCAATACATCTAGATTCCTTCTGGAAGTTTCTCAGAACTTAGAAGTATGGTTAGGGAATGTTGAATTTCTCCTACAAATAAAAGTGAGCTACAAACACCTTTGTTGTCCATGTGGCTGGATACTATCTCAGAACTTGCCTCTTATGGTAGAGTTTAAGTTTGGCAGAAAATGAAACCATTCTTTAAAAAAAAACTCGAATAAAACAAAGTAACCTTACAAAATTCTTAGTCTGAACCTGCTCCTAAAGTTTTAGCGGTTGCAAGAATGTATGCCACAACTCAACACAATGAAGCTTAAACTTCGCTTGACAAAGAGATGAGATTTCTTTATACGGTCAAGTGATAGACTACAGCAGCACATAGAAAAGACTCTGTTAAACTAGCCAAAAAAATAAACAATAAGATAACTCCTCTTGAATATGATAGCTACTATCTAATTCTTGGAGATAAAACTTGCTTAAATTTCTTTCAGAATAATGACTGCTACGCACACCACTACAGCATATGTTAACAAAAATAACAAGAAAGATCTGGAAACGATCTTCACGTGCCTGAGAGTTCCCAAGAGGTTGAAGAAACCTCATGCTTTGTTCTTGTAAGAAAATTTATTCTATCGCCAACAGATTCTAGCTTAGCATCTATATACTTAATCAAGTCCCTGAGCTTTTCAACACTGACATCATTCAAACAATTATCCCAGCAAGGATACTTCATGCCCATCTCAAGATGCTCATACTCCTTCCTCTTTGTGTTCAATTCAAGCTTGAGTCTATTTATCTTCTGTTTTAAGGAACTGGAATTATCAACCTTCTTATCTAGTTCTTTCTTGGAAATCCTTCTGTATCTCTCAATGACCTGTAGAGCTTTGGGTATACCAGGCCACACATCAAGATGTTGCTCTTGAGATGTTTTTGATCTACCTTAGGCCTAAAGCAGACCATGCAGGTGTTAGTATTTTCCAGATTATCTAGAAATGATCAACCTATAGAGATCTTTCAAGACTAAGCACGTGATATAAGGAAATAACTGAAGAACAAAGAGAGATAGTACCCAGTTTGTAGTTCTGAATTGGTCTTCAAATCAGTGCCTTCAAACTCTCCAAGAGGTATAGATATGAATGTGCCAGGTCAGCCCACCTAGGGCTTCCAAAGTGCCACCAATCTGCACTTTGCTTTGTCCTTGGATCAGACTGTTATTGCCTTAGATCTGCCTTGAGATCGGCTGTAAGATCGCTCCACGAAAGTCAGATTTCGCTCCTCAAGATCTGATTTAAGTCGCAGCTTTTAATATCAGAATTCACCACTTTTAGACTTAACTAATGTACTCCTTCAAAGCAAATCAATATCGCTTTTAAGGGCAGAGCGAAATTGCAATCTAAAGAAGGAAGTATTTCATTATTCAATGCCAATGAATTTCACTGCTTCTCAAATATAATCTCTGCTCCAAATCGCTGCTCCAATTCGCTGCCTAGATTGATCGATTCTTGGAAGGAGGATTATATGTTATGTTTTTGATATGATCTCTTCCAAAAATCAATCTACCTTTATATGAATTTGGAGAGCCTCCTCAAGAGGCCAACTTGGATAAGAATATAATTTCCCAAGAGGCCGACTTTGGGCCCTGTCTAATTATTCCTTAAATTAGACCATTAAGCATATATAATCGATTTATTGATAGACAATGAATATTAAATATTTCCTTATATTTAATATTATTATTTATTATAATGATAAATATATACTCTATATATTTATTGTTTTTATCCAATGCATGAGATATTTGCCGTAAAGGCCATATTATCAACACTCTCTCTTGGACTTGAGGCAAAGATCCACTCATGGATTCTTCATCACAAAACACAACCAAAATGGATTTCATAGATCTCTCATCTATGAAGGTAGATCTCCATTTTACCAATTTTGACAAGAACACATATGTTCATTATCATTCCGAACCATAGATTTCATATCCATATGAAAATCATCTTTCCATGGTAAAAGCAAATCACAAGATGTTTACCAACCGAATGTGGATTTCCTAGATCTAAGAATCTCTAGGACTCAATGCACAAAACATAACAAAAATGGATTCCTTATCCAATGATGCCATAGATTTCTCATCTATGATAGTAGATCTCTATCTACAAGATATAATGAGAACACAAATGTTCTCCATTATTCCTCAACCATACATCTCATATTCATATGAGACACATCATATCATATGATGCTTACCATCCAAATGTGTATTTCTTAGATCCACTGGTCTCCATGACCCAAGAATATCAAGTCCATGATATTCATGATAACATCAATTCCATGATGTTTATCAACCATAAGTGATATCAAGTCCATGATATTAGATTTATGATATTTCCAATCAATTTGTGAATTTCCTAGACCCACTAGTCACCTTGACTCTTTGAATATCAAGTCCATGATATTCAAGGTAGTATCAAGACCGTGATACTTTCCAAACACAAGTTATCATCAAATTCATGATTTTTTCTATCCAATTTGTGGATAACTTAGATCCACGAGTCTTCTTGACTCAACCAATAGAATATCAAGTCCATGATATTCATGGTATCGTCAAGTCCATGATGTATACCAACCAATCTATGGATAACTAAATCCACGAGTCACCAAGACTCAAGAAATGTCAAGTCTATGACATCAGAACAACATCGAGTTCATGATGTTAAGAGCATTGGTCTAACAAATATCAAGTCCATGATATTCACCAAGTGCTCAGAGTAATGGCATATCGACATCATGTCCATGATGTCCACCAATTACTCAGATGTGGATCCTTGATCCACGAGATATCAGCTCCATGATATCATGAGCATTGGTCTAACGAATATTAAGTCCATGATATTCACCAAATGCTCATAGCAATGGTCTCTAGACATCAAGTCCATGACGTCCACCAAATGCTCAACAATGGATCCCTGATCCATGAGAGAAATATCAAATCCATGACATTCTCTAAGTATCCAATTCATAAGAAACAACTTAGCCATATGCATAAGTATAACCAAAAACATAACCAAATGTATTTCATAATCAAAATCTTATCTCATGAATCCACATAAGCATAAGAGTAACCAATATGATCTTATAATCATAAGATTCAAGTTCAATGTAAAGAAAATGTGTTCACACATAGAACCACATGTAATATAGTCTCAGCTATAATCAATAAATATAGACTCAGCTATAAAAGGAAGTATGATTCATACATACATAATAAACCACTGAAGTATGCTTCATACATACATGCTAAAGTATACAAATGACGTATGCTCCATACAATCATATTAAATAGCCAAATGTAATAACCAATATCCAAATCTAGTTCTCTCATAGAACCAACATAATTCATCCAGTATCCATAGACAAGTCTTAGCCATAAGCATAAGAGTAATCACAAAGTCTCGCCACATAAAGGTAACCAAATTTGTCCAACATATAACCAGGTGCAATGTAATCACAGCAAGATGCACTATAGTTCCCTCTATAAAGAAATGCATTCACACATATATATGATCAATAGCAAAGCATATATAAAGGATATCCATAAAGTATGCTCCCATGCATACAACAACAGTATCTCTAAGTATCATAATGTATGTTCCCAAGAAATATGCCAATTGTAAAATGTAACATATACAACATATGCCAATGTAAGTATGTTCCAACATTTATTAACCAATAATGTATGCACCCATGCATCAAAAAACAGTTAATTAGTTATACTAACAACCAGCTGTGTATTTTCCCATAACAGCATAAGGTATAACATGTGTCATAACTCATAACAGAAATATGTCAATGTAACTGTTCATAATGTAATGTATGCTCCTTATGCATAACATAAGTATAATTTATGCAAGGTATGCTGTTAATCTGCTGTGTATGATACCACACTCATATACAAAAAACATATACAAAAATGTAGATGTATGTAACCAACAGAAGGAGTATATAACTTGACAATTTCACATGTGAGCCCTTATATAAAACTCCCTCTCAAAGTGCAAAGTGCTCAAATTCGGGTTCTTTTATCTCCACAAAGGATGCTTGAAGGTTGTTCCTCTTAGGACAATTTACAGCTATATGACCAAACTTCTCACACTTATAGCATTGAGTTTTAGAGAAGTCCCTCTTGAAAGGTTTCTTCTTCTTAAAGTACTTCATCCCTCTTTGTCCTTTGAACTTTCTCATTTTCGTTCCTCCTATCTTTTTGGAATTCTCTCTTCTTCTTGAATTTTCCTATCCCCCCTTTTAAGTTTTGAGAGTAAAGAACTTGAATATCTTCCTTGAAGATTGAGCCTCTTGATATTAATCTTGCTTCTTCTTGAAGACAATTGGTTTTTAGTCTATCAAGAGTAGGTAATTTGGAACGTGCACTAATCCCTTGAATGAATGCATCCCAAGTAAGAGGCAATCCATTAAGAGTTGTCACAGCTAGCTCTTTATTATCATAATTTAACCCAATTGATGATAGTTGATTGCTTAGCTCATTGATCCTCATGAAGTAGGATGTGATTGACTCCCCTTGATTCATCTTGATTTGGGAGAGGTTATTTTTGAGAGCTAAGACCCTATTTGTGTTGTTGATCTGAAACATGTCAGTTAATGAAGTGAACATCTCATATGCATTCTCTAGATTTGCAATTGTTGGCACAATGTGATCTTTAACACTATCAACAATTATCCTCGTTGCTTTATTGTTGTTTTTGTTCCATTCTTTCTTTTCATCCGCATCCATATTATCTTTAGGAGGATCTTCAATGATTGAAGTAATTTCCAATTCCCTTAAAATGATTAATAACCTCATCTTCCAAGATGTAAAATTAATATCTCCCTCAAGCCTATCTTCGGGTCTAATCCCGGTTGACATGATAACCAACTTAGTTTGAAAGAGTTAGTTTAAATTCTTAAATTTGAAATGAATCTTTGCTCTACCTAGGCTCTGATACCATGTTAGTATTTTCCAGATTTATCTAGGAATGATCAACTTATAGAGATCTTTCAAGACTAAGCACAGGATATAAGGAAATAACTGAAAAACAAAGAGAGATAGTACCCGGATTGTAGTTCTGAATTGGTCTTCAAATTAGTGCCTTCAAACTCTCCAAGATTTATAGATATGAATGTGCCAGGTCAGCCCACCTAGGGCTTCCAAAGTGCCACCAATCTGCACTTTGCTTTGTCCTTGGATCAGACTGTTATTGCCTTAGATCTGCCTTGAGATCGGCTGTAAGATCGCTCCACCAAAGTCAGATTTTGCTCCTCAAGATCTGATTTAAGTCGCAGCTATTAATATCAGAATTCGCCACTTTTAGACTTAACTAATGTACTCCTTCAAAGCAGATCAATATTGCTTTTAAGGGCAGAGCAAAATTGTAATCTAAAGAAAAAAGTATTTTGCCATTCAATGCCAATGAATTTTGCTGCTTCTCAAATATAATCTCTGCTCCAAATCGCTGCTCCAATTCGCTGCCTAGATTGATTGATTCTTGGAAGGAGGATTATATGTTATGTTTTTGATATGATCTCTTCCAAGAATCAATCTACCTTTATATGAATTTGGAGAGCCTCCTCAAGAGGCCGACTTGGATAAGAATATAATTTCACAAGAGGCCGACTTTGGGCCCTGTCTAATTATTCCTTAAATTAGACCATTAAGCATATATAATCAATTTATTGATAAACAATGAATATTAAATATTTCCTTATATTTAATATTATTATTTATATTACAAATTATAATGATAAATATATACTCTATATATTTATTGTCTTTATCCAATGCATGAGATATTTGCTGTAAAGGCCATAATATCAACAGCAGGCATCCACTCCACAAAGAATACTCAACTCTTCAACCTTCTTTTTCAATCCTTTCATCCTCTTCAAAAATGTCAAATTTCTTGAATCATCTTTAGAAATCCATTTCATGGGAATATTGGCAGAACCCAATTTCTTTTGGGAAAAAAGGAAGGTAAACAAAAGAATTATATAAAATTCTAATTGGATTCAAAAAGCTGGGAAGATCAATATGAAATAAAATCCAGTAAATTTTGTTTACTTGTTTTATTGTTAAACAAAATGGAGAGTCAACAGTAAATTGCAGAATTTCGTATACTCATTTTAAGGTGAACAAAATGGAGATTGTCTGATATTGTGCGAATTGCTAACAGGGACAAATCTCCTAGTCTTTCATCTCATAGTCTCCAAATTTCTCACACAATGGTGTGCAATAGTCTGGCTTCACACATTGAAGGAAGACAATGAATAAACATTGCACAAACGCCTTAAGAGATCCATGCGCTTGTTACATGGTTTTGTTTTCCTAAAATCAGATCCATCAATGAGATCACCTCCTACACATGGTCTATCCACCTACAAATCAGTAGACAGCGTTTAGGACTAATATGGAGCAGCCAAGCACATAGACAGTGGTTAAATAATCCTGAACAACGAATAACATTGACCTAACAGGCTAATGTGTGATATATAACTTACCTTAGCACATGCAATCATTCTTGGCTTCTTCAACTCTAAAAGAGAAGGAAACGTTTTCTATGATTAAGCCTATGTAGGACCAAATAACATAAGGGCTAACATTATTTGCCATGTGGCTAAAGAACAACAAACAATTAAAAAAACAAACTATATGTCTTACATGATATTCATAATCAATGACTAGTCAAATCCAGATAACCTCTGCAGCATTACACGATTATGGTGTATTTTCTGAGAAGTTGGAGAATGATATGGTTCCATTAATGGCTGTCCAACAGTATATTCCATAATATGAACTACATTTCTTTCACCACCAACAGTATGAGAAACCTCAAGCTCTGTTCTTGTAAGAAAATTTATTCGGTCACCAACAGATTCTAGCTTAGCATCTATAGACTTAATCAAGTCCCTGAGCTTTTCAACACTGAGATCATTCAAAATTTCAAATAATTATCCCAGCAAGGATACTTCATGCCCATCTGAAGATGCTCATTCTCCTTCCTCGTCGTGTTCAATTCAAGCTTGAGTTTATTTATCTTCTGTTGTAAGAAACTGGAATTATCAACCTTCTTCTTGTCTTGTTCTTCCTTGGAAAGCCTTCTGTATCTCTCAATGACATGTAGAGCTTTGGGCATATCAGGCCACACATCAAGATGCTGCTCTTGAGATGTTTGTCGATATACCTTAGGTCCAAAGAAGACCTTTCAGGCATCCACTCCACAAAGAATACTGAACTCTTCAACCTTTTTTTTCAATCCTTTCATCCTCTTTAAAAATGTCAAATTTCTTGAAGCATCTTTAGAAATCCATTTTATGGGAATCTTGGCAGGACCCAATTTCTTCTGGAAAAAAGGAAGGACAACAAAAGTAATATATAAAACTCTAATTGCATTCAAATAAAGCTGGGAAGATCAATATGAAAGAAAATCTAGTACTCACCCAAGCATCCATCAAAGAGCTTTTGTTACAACTACTGCAGATTGTGGATTAAATCTGACTCAAATATTGCAGACCCTAACTTTTCTGAGAAATTTTGTATCTTCTTAAATGAAATTCCAGGCTTTAGTTATCATGAGTTCTATCTATAAAATTGATTGAGAAATAAAATTTCAACTTGATCAGAACAAATTGTTATTAATGTGTGAAGAAATAAGGACCTACAATACTGTTCACATATGATCAAGAATACTATCTGGACAAAAGCCGCAAGCACTGCTTCAACAAACCCACATTTATGATTTTATCTAAATGTTCTCTGCAGCAGAATCTCAGGATGGTCAACTTAGGTAGATGAACCGAAGTAAGCCAATCAAAGAACAAAAAATGTATGAAAATTATTGTGCAAAATAAACTAATTTTTTCATAGATTGATGCATGAACCCAAAAACAGAGACCAAATATTCGACATGTCCTAGATGCAAAAAACACAAAAGGTTAAGGGCTATAAGAAGCTAAGCTACTTTCACAAAGCAGGAAGTTAGTCAACAGAGGTAAAGTGGAAAATAAAATTGTTGATAGAAAGCAAATCTTCCTTGTTTTTCTGAAAATTAGACACTGAAGTGAAAATGGACAACCTAAATCCTGCATGTAAAACTCCTTTTCATCCTAACCAAAGATTTGTGAAATACTTTACTATTCAGATCAAAATTAAGAGCCTTCCAGAATAAGGTAAAACGACTTAAAAACAGAGACAACACTTGCCACAGATTGTGAGAAAGGCAGAGCAAGGTAAGATAGGTTGAACGCTACAAACACTTATAATAATGTACACCTGTAAGCTCGCACAAATGAAACTGAGGTCGGAAGTTGTGGAGGCACATAACTTGTACATTTCTTAACTATATGTAACCATGAAATTCAGAATTTGTTGGGCCCTTAAGGAGATACCAAATGGGGAAAATCTTAACATCTTATTCTCTATTTAAGTTAGTACAATGTATCCTACCTAACAGCAGATTATTGTTTTTAAGGAAGAAGTAATAATAGGTGGGCTCGTTGTTACGATCATCCTAATGGGCTTTAGGGGGCTATAATCATGAAGCACTTGCACTTGGAGGAGGTTCAAGGGATATGCTGATAGGAAATTGTAGGTAGAGTTAGTGTATGATAATATTACATAATTAATTATACAATGTGGGCTAAACTAAATGTTAGTCATCTTTTTGAAGATGAAAATATGAAAATCTATCTGTCCATGCTTATTTAGATAGATGGGGTATGGGTAATAGCATATGGATGGTGAAGCCATTCAAATTTTCAAACTAGTGTTCGTGAGTAAATGAATATGGATAAAATTGCAAGCATTCCCAAGATTGACCAAATAATAAAAAATAAATAAAATTGCAAGCAGATTCTGTGAACCCGAGATTCCTTGTTCCTGTTTTAACTGATAAACTCTGGCAAAAGTAACAAACTCAATATATTAAGCCTCTCTTGGTTGCTGGTGGACAGAGTATTGCTTTCGTTGTCAAATCTGTTGCTGCTATTCCTTCAAAGAAGAAATTTCGATCTCTTGCCTATGCTGAACATTGTGTTCCCTCTCAAGTCATTGTACTCATTCGGAATTCTCATCTGAACCAAAGAGTACATGTGCTTGAACTGTTTACACAGAACACACTTGGTCCATTTTGATGGTTCACAGTGTAGTTCTAAAGTAAGTTTTTACCACTGTTGTAGTTCTTTATTGGAAACTACTATTATAAACCTCTTTTAAGTCTATAATAGTTCGGTCATCAGACTTTAAGAAAACTGTAAGACTTATTACTCTTCCCAGCTATGACATCATGCAACGGTTAACAGTCTGAAACTTTAGACACTCTAGATCTGCTGTAAGGTAACTACATCAGGTTCTCAATACATCTAGATTCCTTCTGAAAGTTTCTCAGAACTTAGAAGTATGGTTAGGGAACATTGAATTTCTCCTACAAATAAAAGTTAGCTACAAACACCTTTGTTGTCCATGCTGCTGGATACTATCTTAGAACTTGCCACTTATGGTAGAGTTTAAGTTTGGCAGAAAATGAAACCATTCTTTAAAAGAACTCGAATAAAACGAAGTAACCTTACAAAATTCTTAGTCTGAACCTGCTCCTAAAGTTTTAGCGGTTGCAAGAATGTATGCCACAACTCAACACAATGAAGCTTAAACTTTGCTTGACAAAGAGATGAGATTTCTTTATACGGTCAAGTGACAGACTACAACAGCACATAGAAAAGACTCTTGTTAAACTAGCCAAAACAATAAACAATAAGATAACTTCTCTTGAATACGATAGCTACTATCTAATTCTTGGAGTCAAAACTTGCTTAAATTTCTTTCAGAATAATGACTGCTACGCACACCACTACAGCATATTTTAACAAAAATAACAAGAAAGATATGGAAACGATCTTCATGTGCCTGAGAGTTCCCAAGAGGTTGAAGATGGAGCTAGCAAAAATGGCCTTGTTTAACACGTAACCCAGAAGAAAGTCTATCTTCCAATGCAGCTCAGAAAAGAGTAACTATTTTCCTAGCTCGACACAATTTAAGGAAGATTTCTGTGTGTTTCTTTCCATTACCAGCTAGAAGAACGAGCTCTGTCTAGATCCTTTGAGCAAGCCCCAAAAAGATAAGATTGAATAGCAAAAACTACTTGCGTTTTAGGAACTGTTCGTCTATATACTTCTGCAAAATGCTTCCCACTTTGCGTCCATTAGGTGTCTCTATAAACTCGCCACTCTCATTAATCGTGGTTGATGGAAGATAGCCTCCGAACATATCTGCAAGAGATCAATAATTTAAAAAACAAACAAAAGTTTTCCTTGCGGAAAATTAATTAAGGACTTAACTGATTAGCTCTGGAAAAAGTAACAAACTCAATTTATTGAGCTTGAAAGCAGCTCCACACTTTTATTTACTTTAGCACCATTGCATCCTTGTTGTTCAGGTCCAACATCCACCACTTTTTATTCAATCTTGAAGAATGAAGAAACTTATTGCTCAACAATACATAGCAATGAATGCCTTTTTGTAAAAATATCTGCTTTCTTGCATTATGCATTATTTTTGTTAAACTTTTTTTTAGCTTTCTTTAATACATATAATGATGCAGGGAGACATTTATCATTCAGCATGCACAATGACTGTGACAGTATTGGTGCTTTTTTGTTTTGAATTATATGATTTTGAAAGCTACGGTACATGTTCTGTGCAGCATATTATCCAGGATGAGGCCCTTGGATGAGCAGGAAACAACTGTAGTTTTTGAGAAACTTTACAAATTTGTAGGGAATAATCTAAAGCATATCGTAGAAAGGCCTTCTAGTGAAGGTCCTGATGGGAAAGCTGGACTATACTGTTTCCGCCTGCAGAAAAATCGTGTCTACTATGTGAGTGAGGCCCTTGTTAAGAGAGCTACCAACATTGCAAGAGATCATCTTGTGAGCCTTGGCACCTGCATTGGAAAATTCACAAAGGGTGGTAAATTCCAGCTCACCATTCAATGCCTAGATCTTCTTGCAGCCCATGCCAAGTACAAAATATGGCTCAAACCCACTGCAGAAATGAGTTTTCTCTACGGTAATCATGTTACAAAGGGTGGATTGGGAAGGATTACTGAGAATACTGCTCAGAATGAGGGTGTTGTTATTTTTAACATGTCTGATATTCCATTGGGGTTTGGAGTAGCTGCCAAATCTACGCAGGATTGTAGGAAGCTCGACCCCAATGGAATTGTAGCTTACCACCAGGCTGATATTGGTGAATAT
Organism: Chamaecyparis obtusa; assembly: GCA_027943335.1. Lineage (NCBI taxonomy): Eukaryota > Viridiplantae > Streptophyta > Pinopsida > Cupressales > Cupressaceae > Chamaecyparis > Chamaecyparis obtusa. The sequence continues at coordinate 35,191 of BSBK01013906.1, read as the reverse complement.
TTGCGCATGGAAGATGACCTCTAAAAATGTAATGTACTGCTTCTTATGTGGTTAAATTGGTATTTAGCTTATAAAATTGACTGCATAATCCTCAGGAGATAAGTCTTTGCCAGAATCCTTTTCCCAGCAGCAATTGAAACCAATTTCAGGTTTTTCTAATGTTTCTTTGAGATGATTTTAACCTGGCCAATTGGTTTAAGTAATACATTGTTTAAGTAGAACATTTTTGTAACAATAGAAGCAAATATATTTAAAATATTATGATATAGTTTTTCTCTGCAGGTTTCCCAACATTTTCTTGAAGATATTACCATTTTTTCAAAATATAAATTGATTGTGTCGGCCAAAATTTTCACCAATATTGCAATATATAACTCTGATAATATCACAAAAATGTAATTATTTTTATTAGTTTATTCTACATAAGTGATTTACCTGGAATTTTCTTGATGATTCTTATCTGAAACGTTTACAAATGGGCTATACACTTTTAACTGTGTAAGTAGTTAAGATTTCCGGCTGCCATTATTGACTAGCAGTTAGGTGGACAGTGACAATTGTTGCCATCATTTTTTAATTAGTGAACACGATTATATACAGCTGTGAAGACACTTGGTATAAATGGTTTGAAAATCTTGTGAACAAGGAATGTGGCTGTTGTCTCTTCCACGCATGATATGGCCTTGACTTTTCATGATTTAGAATATGACTGTCTTCATACTCATAGAGACTGCTATTTTTCCCTGTCATCACTGTCACACACAATAATGAACTTGACCTTCAACATGAGTATGGCATGGATATCTATCCAACTGTCCTCTTGTTCATTTAACCTCTGTTGATTGTGTACTTGACTTTACAATGCTTTCCTATACCTATTGCAGTCTTTTGTCTTCATGACTATCTTAGTTTGTATTACACTTTTGTAAACCTTCCTTCTTATGCTCTCTAACGGCTTTTGCAGGTTTCTGAATTTGTTTCTCATCTACTATTAGGTTTGTAGAGCATTCTCAACGCCATTTTTATTATTTTGAATCTTCCTTATGACTGTCCTTTAAATCTTGTTATGTATGTAACAATATTTGCAGTTACAAGATTAATGAGAGATTGTCTTTGCCATGGTAAGGGTACGTTTATTGTGAGTGTAGGTTCTCCATATGAAGGACTTGCTAAAATCAAGATACTTGTCAAGAATTTGAAGTTTGATGCATTGTTTACCAACAAAATAAATATAATTTAATTGTATTAAGATCTACTTGCTCTTAAAATCAAGACAACAAAGCCTACATAGAAGAAGCGAGTCATCTCATAGGTGGTGAAGTTCTGTCCAGTCTCTGTTTTACTCTCCAGTAAGATATCCAGAAAATCCTTTTCTCTATCTTGCATTCTCCCACTCTGCTGGCGCTCCTCTATGCACTTCTCAAGCACACCAAATACAGACCCAAAACACTTGCTCAATTCCCTTGTAATGCCCTGTGGATCTAAAAACCTCAGGATGGGAAAGAAGTCGGCTAAATTGGGTTTCCCTCTGAGGATCATCATACAGGCCAAAGTGTCCTTAAACTCTAGGGATCCCTCACACCCCCTCTCAAACATATTACAAGAGAATACCGTGTTGCCCATTCAGACTCATCAAGAAAGCCTCATGACCAATATCCACACTCTTACCCTCCACAGGGTCCTTATAAACAGACCTCACCATTTGGGTCACCTGCTCTCTCCTCAGATATTGGAGGGCACCCAATCTCTTGGCCATGAAAAGCTCCATGGTGCAGATCTTATTGAGGGTGCGCCAGCATGGCACACAGTCACTCCATATCATGGAATGTGAGGAGTAAGACAGACACTTGGCGGCTTTTAATATGGCCTTGGATGACAGCTCTTTGTCATGGACTTTGAGGACTTCTCTGGCCATGGAAGGGGATGACACCACCACCGTTGTCTTGAACCCCAGTTGAAGGGTCATCAGAGGGCCATACTTGTTTGCCAGGTGGAAGAGTGACTCATTGGTCTTTTTGCCCAGCTGGAATATGTTGCCCACCAATGGCAAGGGAAATGATCCAGGTGGCAGTCTCCTTGCCTGCCTTGTCAGCACCTTGCAAATCAGTATCAGCAACACAGAAATGCTTCCCACAATTAGACTCCATGAATTTAACTCCATCCTTGATTTTAGAACCATCTATAATAGAACACAAAATGGAATCCCAAATATTAATACCCAAAATGTAATCCCAAATATTAATACCCAGTATACTAGTTTAGATCACAAAATCCAATCCCAAATATTAATGCCCAGTATACTACTATGTTCAGAGTGCTTTGTATATATTGAATTGGGGAGTCTCTATCCATTATATAGGATGACAATGGATTAAGTATTTGTTATCTACCAGAAACTTCTATCACACCCAGTCTCTTCTGTCCCATTTCTGTGCTTGGTGGTATTTGATGTCATCCATATACAAAGATGACTCCTGTTTATGAGCTCATGGGGGTGGCTCTAACATTATAAAACTATTGACTATATCATAGATCTGTTAGTTCAGTTCAAGAATTAACTGCAACAAGGGGAATGAACTTTTACCTCTCATCCCTTGAAGAAGCCTAGGATGAAATTGACATTCACATCTCAAATTGATGGATGCATTCATGGAATGTACGATACTACTGACTAAATTTCAGCGTTAAGTAGTTCACCAACATATCTTTCGAGAACAATGGAAAAAAAATTTGTTTGATTCTTGTACTTCATATGAAAAAATCTTGCTCCAATATATTCTTTAATTTTTTTTCCTTGTTGATGTGGGTGAAAAGAAGTCATGGACATTAACTTATTTCATTACAATTCAATGAATGTTACAAATACTATTGATATTAGTGGAAGAAGATAAGATCCATCTTAGATGTCATGTGGAATCTCTGTCTGGGTATGCATCCCGATCTGTTCTATTTTGGTGGAGATTTATTAAGTTTTTGGTTTGGACCTAACTGTTCTTCATGCTTATGGCTAATCTGAGTTTTCTGATCTTGTGAAGCTCTCTCATAGCTTGCAAATCTGAATGATGCATTGTTCGATGATCTTATGCTCGTGGCCGACTTTCTTGTGTGATCACACTTCATTCCATATCAATCTAGGGGTGTTCCTTATGATTTGGAACTTGACCTATCTTTGTAATACATTTTCTTCACGTTTGGAGAATGTGATCTCCTTGGATGTGGCTTGTGAACTTGTATATATCAAGTAGTGTTTGTTCCTTAGTTAGGTAACCACTCAGTAGTGAGTCATTTAGAGGTTAGCATCCAACATGGATTTGGATTTGTGTTTATAATTAGGCGTGTATGCCTTAAGTGTAAGCCGACATGTGGCTAGATAATCTAATGTAAATACTTGAATATGAGATAATGTGAAGGCCTTAATGGGCATGATTTTTGTTCATTGTTTCTATTGCAATTGATTTTTTTTTTTGTGTGCGACTCATGGCTAGGACCATCTTCATTGGGGAAACTCCTTCCATGACTATGTCAGATGGTATCAAAGTGAGCTTCATTCCTGTTATGGAAAATTGGCTAGCAAATCTAAGTTCCTAAGCTTGCGAAATCCTAGATGGCTTGTTATCGGGTGGAAGAATGTGGATCTAGCCCACAATTATAGAGGATTTGCATGAGGATGGATTGGAAAGAAGTTGTTGATGGTTGTGAACCTTGGAATGTGTTGCATTCCTTGAGGCATCTCTTTGGTGGATAGATCGCTGAACCAAGGCAGATTGTAAGTATGTTCAATAGATTGCTAAGTGAGAGAAAATTGAGATCTTGCAGTTAGATCGTCAAGCTGGGGCAGTTACACCGTGGGAAGGGAGAGATGTCGTGGAATAGGATGAACCCTAGAAGAGTAAAGATGTTTGAAGACCTCAGAGTTGAGATGAGGAATGAGATTTGAAGTGCACTAGGTGGTTTGCGATGGAATCCAGAACTAGAGAGTAAGTGTAAAGAGGCTATTGAAGTGTTGAAGAACTTGAGACGACATTTACCAGTCAAGAGGTGGATCATTTTGCCTGTTAGAAGGATTGTTCAAAAGAGGAAAAGGTAATTAGCTGGGGTTTCCATAGTAAAGGAGCTAAATCTTGATGAAGTAAGCACACTTATGAATGTTTTGACATCGGGTACGACAATGATTTCAGAGGATAAGGAAGATGTAGTTATGGATGAGTTTCATAATCAGTTGATTGGATTTGATGAGCAAGTTAAGGAGTGTCTTTTTGTTGAGGATAATATTGTTGATATTCTTGAGGGTAGGAATGAATTTCCTTTTGTTGAATCTGATGATCTAGTTGGACTAATTGAAGAAGATATGGTTGAAAATGGTATTGATGCTGATGAGACTATTGTATCCTCTATGTATCCTCTTTGGCTAATTTGATGTATGGCTTACACTAAGCATTTCCTCCATTTTTCCATCACCTGGTACTTCCCTTGTCATTGATATCTAGTTATAGGCTACCCCCCGTGAAATCCAATGCCATCCATCCATATCCAATTTTTCCCAGCAATCTTCCAACATCTGCAAATCCTCTCCGTATCCTCTACCTACCCAACATCAAGCCAAGCCATCAAAATCCAATCCTTAGTCTTGATTCTTAGTCTTGTGGCAAGCCCTGATCTCAATCCAATCATCATCGTTGGGATGCGTCTTTCCCAAATCCGTGTCATTTCAAGACACATCATCCATCATCATCCTATCCACCATCAGTCCATCTTGGTTTTCTAGCACAACTGGGGCATCATCTTGCATATCTTTGCAGCTTCGGCTTCGTCCCCAATCCCTTGTACATCCTATCCTGAGTCTTGTACCTTAGTGTCACTTGTGTCTCCACCTAAGCTCATTTGTACATGTGTCTTTAGGTCTCATCCTCTGCGTTAGTAATCCCTTGCATCGGCATGATTTTTGACCTATCGAGCTAAGCACTTCAACAATCATCCCTTGGTCCTTTTGAGGTTCGAGTGTCTTACCTATCTCGTCACAAGAATCTTTATCCAGTTATCCGCCATCCACTTCGTGTCATATCTTTTGAGTTGCTCATTCCTTATCCTAAATCAGAATCATCCCAACACTACCCTTTGACTAAGCATTGTTTAGGGCATCTCGTACTTGTCTTTGTAGGCCGCATCATCTCGAGCAAGAGATTGGCATACACTAGCAAGAATCCTGTCTTCCGAAGATCAATAGTCTATCTTAGGTTGGCAATCCTATCTGATCCTACATCAGGAAGCAACAACTCATTCTCGACACTTAGTAATCCTCCACCATCCTCATATCAGACCAATCAATCATCCTCAATCCAATCGATCATCATCCATCATCCTACCTATGGAAAAAGGTTTTGTGAGATACTTGTTATTTCATTTATTCCCTTGGATCTTTGCTTATATTTTGAGTTATCTTGCAAATATCTACTATCTTGTTGTACATATCCTCGTCAGTCCTGCAACAACTTTTGATCATTTGAGCTTGTCTCATCCAGCCTCGTACTTCAACAACATCTTTTGTCGACTATCCTTGATCACGTGATTATCCTTGATTCATCATTTGCCAACAACAACACATCATTTTTCCTCATCAAACCGGGTCCTTGAGGATGTATCCTTCCTCCTGTCTTACCTAATCTTCCATCAATCAAACCAGGTATGTGTAGGATGTATCCTTCCTCACGTTCAAACCTAATCTCCCCCCATCATCCATCAATCTTTCTCCTTGGCAAAGGATGTCTTTTGGAGTTATTAGTCTGATCTTGGATTTTGTCATTTGGATCTTGTTTATCTTTTACGGCTTCTCGTTGTTTTTTACTCAAAGTCACCACGATCCTTTATATCATGGTGTGCAATGAACGAGGACAATCTGGGGCAAGGTCTTTTTGATTATCTTTTTGCTTGCACGTCAGTTGTCTATTTTTGGTTTCTCTAGCATCGTTTCCACCATGCCTCCTTCAGGTTTCATGTGTGATGCTGGAGCAACCCTTTGCATGTCTTTTTGTGTTAGTCCTATACAACACTAGTGACAAGGCCTTGAGTTCCCAGTAACCTTGACAGGTCTCTAGCATTGCTATATCAAACTAGGTTGTGCTCTCGAAAATATCCAACACAATGAGCTCCCCAAATCCCCCTCATCCTATATCATATAGATTAATCTTGCATTTTGCATCCTTCATATAGCTTCATCTTGCATCCTGCATCCCATCCTCATATTGCATTCATGCATCTTTTCTCTTGGAAGGACGTCTGTTTATTTCCCCCCTTCCCGTCTATTCGTCATCTCTTCCCTTTTGTGTCTTTTCGAGAAAATTCAACAACGTTTCCTCTTTGCGTTATTTTCTCGAGGGGGTACAACCCGTTATCTTCTATTTAGCCCGGGGCATCTTATTTTCTTGTCTTTGAAGCCACGCCACTTGTGGCATCACATCAAAGAGGGGCAAAATATAGACACCTAAAAATCCACTTGCCAATTAAAATTATTTTTTAGTTAACAAAACCCCTGATGACATCATCAATAATTAATTAATTAATTAGTTTTTATTGTTATTATCCCTTCTATTTTAATTAAAGACATTTAATTAAAGAACCCTAGCCAAAATCATTTAAATCAAATTTGAATGATTTTCCCTCCAATTTATTAATCATTTGATAAATTGAGTCTCAAAACCCTTTAAATAAATAAATTATTTATTCAAACCCTAAAAAACTAGAAACTTCTAGAAAACCCTAAACCTATCTAACCTTTCCTAATCCCATCCTAAACCTTCTTACAGGGTGATTCCTAACCCTCTTAGTCTAAACCCTCATCTTTTGACTTCTAGTCAAACCCCCTCATTAATGAGTCTTATAGACTCATTAATGACCCCTTACAGCTTCATTAATGGCTCTTACAACCTCTTAATGAAGCCTATGTCTCCTCTTCCACCATTGTTCCCTAAGCGCACATCCCAAGTGTTGCTCACACATGTGTGAGCAACCCTTAATCCTTATCTCCTTGACCATACCTCTAACCATACCCCAAACTCTACCCCTAACCCTGACTCTGAATCTAACTCCCCTTTCTAACCCAAGCCCTTCCTCAAATCCTATAAATACTCTTCATTCCAAGAGAAAACCACCAATTCACCTATTTCATATTAAGCATTTTTATCATGCTCATTTACATCTAGACTTAGCTTAAATTATCCTAATGGTTAGATTTAACTCATTTCTATGCTTTCATAACTCACATTAGCTTAGCATTAATGGATTAACATATCTTATTTCATTTCTTTGCATATCATTTTCATCATATCACACTCATTTTTGGTTAAAATCAACTTAGCATAAGCATTCTAATCTCTAATTTGCATTTTAGTTTCATTTGGTTCCTTGGGGCTCTAGGGGCAAATCCTTGGTCCCTAAATGATCCTAAACCTTCCTAATCTGCATTGGGGACATGCTCCTAGTGTTTTGAGAGCACACCCACATCCCTAATTTGAGAGAAAATCAAACGGTGACAGGGTGCTCCTGTTTAAGCTCTACCTGAGGTATCATGGAAATAGATTTACTATATATTTAGTGTATGCTTCTTAGGCTAATGTTTGAATGTCTACGCATGTTCTGAACAAGTTAGGTTTGCATTGATCACATCTTCATACTTGTTTTACTATCTATCTTGTACCAGAGAATGGAGGGGTCTGTATCATGATCCATTTGCTGAATGGATTCACAGATCTACGAATACTACTCACATTTGCAAAGAAGAAGGTGCTTCGAGAATTATAAAAAAGGTGAATGATATCTTTTTAGGTAAGCTCACTCATGAACTTGTTGGGATTCCAAGAAAATAGATTTATGTGGAGGCAATGCAATTGAATAGCATATTTGGAATCTTTTATACTCAATTTTCAAGATTTACTTACCTTAAAGTGGGTGGATTTGATAGACATCCCATAAAATCCTCAAGATATGCATTGGACTGCTTCGTACTTGCAGAATTGTGTAGACAAGTAGCCCATGTAAGTAAGCAATATTCACATAAACTGGGACTAGGTATAAGTTTCCCTATTGAGATTGGTGTGTGTGAATGAAGAACTATCTCCAATGCCCTTAATTTAGAAACATACCTGTTGAAGTTTAATTTTCAGTTCTACAAAGAAAGACAACACTTTGACAACAAAGGTTTTGCCAGGAATCATTTGATGTTGAGATAGAACTTCTTACCACTACCTCATCTCAAAGACTATTGGGAATACTGCAATGACAAAAAAGAGGTTCTGAAGAGGCCATGGAGTAGATTTTCTCTACAACAGATTGTCAGCTTGGGCTTGAAGATGAATATTGAGGGTATTGAAGATGGCGATGACTCTATAATAGATCCCCTATATGAAGAAGTGAAAACTCTTCCATTTCCAAAAGTAGATTGGGCATTGATAGAAATAGAGGATTTAGAGTTAAATCACTCCCAGTAATTAGAAGAACATAGAAATGGATTAAAGAGAGAAAAACTAGCAAAAGGGAAATTCTTGAAAAGAAATCAGATCTAGGAAAAGACTTGAGAAGAAATATACTAAGATTTATGGAAATCTAAAATTCATGCTCTGGTTCTAATGATAATATTAAAATTTGTGATGCAGGTAGTCCTAAAACTAAAGTTGAGAGGCTCACTATTGTCAAAGATCTTAGTCATCTTTTACCATATGTTGTTTTTGTTAGAGTCACTAGGTCAAGGTCAAAGTGCTAGGAAGAAGAGCCACAAGATAAAGAAGTGATCATGGACCTAGGTTCAGGAGAAGAGCCAACCAAGAAGATGGATGATCAAGATATTGATTTCTCCAAATTGAATATGGATTTCCAGTGAAATAATCCTATTGATTTAGAAGAGGTGCCAGAATTTTCTAGGATTCAACACCAAGTAGACCTTTTGTTACCATAGACCCACCTGAATCCACTCCAAAATGGTTGGAAGTAGCAGTGAACAAGAAAAGGAAGGTAGTTCATGTCTCACTCCCTCTAGATGACATGTTGGGAAAATGTATGGGTACAACTCCTAAGTCCAAAAAATTGAACACTAATGCCAGGATGTCAGTAGACCCAAACAAAGATACATCAATTGCAGAGGTCGCAAAACCTAGAACAAAGGAAGAGGTTGATGAACCCAAAGTCAAAGATTTCATTATAGAGAAGGTGACCCTGGGCGCTGCTAATAGAGGTGATGATAACCACCTCTTGTTGACTTCTGCAAAAAGAGTGTTGAACTATTCCTGGAAAAATGAAAAAGACAAAAAGGAGCTAAAAGAGAAGTTGAGAGTCATGGCAAAATATATAGAAGCCATAAGGAGTCATGATCTGCAACCACTTTCTCAAACAGCCTTGGCCTTTGATCCTAGATCACCAGCCAGCCAAAAGTTTTTGGATCAAGTGCATAGGGGAAAATGATTATGGGGATCTTCGATAGTTGGATGGATAACATAGTATAATAGGGCAGGAATTATGTTGTTTCTACCCAAGAAGTTTATACTAATCTAATGGTCGCCGCTGCAGTGTTACACACTCAACTTTGGTGTGGGAGAGAGAAGAAGCGAAGTCGATGGGCGTAGTAATGCAAATTAATGAAGTTCAAAAATTTGGAGTTGCGAATTTCCTAACTAAGAAAATTTCCAAGAATGTAGATGACAACGTGTACGCATGCAAGAAGAACGTGGAGTGGCACAATTCTACCTTGAGGCAGAGGAAAGCCGAATATATTAAATTCAATAAAGAACTATGAGAAATGATGATATCCTTCACAGATGAACTCTGGTGCAACCATGTTCTATATCTTGATGACACTGGCATCATTAAGAAAGACAAAGACTCTACCCTTGTGAAATTAAAGGAGGAAATTGCAAAGGTTAAAGAAAGAAAGTAGTTGGTAGTCGAGGATATCTCCAAAGTGGCACAAATTGAGGCCTTAATGTACGTGTTCTTGGGACACTTGCCAAACCGAGCAGAAAATATTAAGGATATCAAGCAGGAAAGAGACACATGTAGGAAGAGAATGATGGATGTCAACGTTCCTAATCTTCAGACAGTGCAAGATTTTGTGGGATTATACAACAAATGGAAATCCACTTGTTCACCTCTAACACAATATACACCCTCCGCACAATCTGGAGACGCCCTATCCCGAGGACCTGACGATGTCTAATTTTGGAAAAATTTAGTTTTTGGTAGTAAAGGAAGGAGGGTAGTTATGATAGGTGGTAAAGGTTTCTATAATTTTAAACTCTAGTTTTACTAAAGTAAGTTTAGAAGTTGGTTTTAAAAAAAACTTTGGTTATCTTTTGTTATGGCTATAAATGCTTGATCATAAGAAGAGCACATGATTGGATATTTTTATAGAGATATAATACTATATCTATAAATATTTTTGATGTGAATGTTTAATGAAGATATCTTTTATCTTTAAATGAATGAAAAAAAAAACATATTACAGTTGGTTTGAATCTTTGTGTTCAAGATTGTCAAAGTTGAATTTCTTTGTGAATTCGGTTTTGGTTAAATTGTGAGTTGTTCTTCTCCAGATTATGTTTTCATTAATATCCATATGAGTACTATGCAGTGAGAAAGAATTGTATATTAATTAATTAATACTTATTCTCTTAAGAAAGATCTTTGAGTCTTCTTGAAGTGAATATTATAAAATTTTACAATTATGTTCATTACATGTTGATGGAATGAATGCTATACACCTTATGCTTTGAGGTGAAAAGTAAACGAGAATAGTTAGAGTAGTATGAATTCCTTGAAAATCATATAAAGGGAGTTGTACCTTTCAAAAATTCAGAGGAAAATCAATTTGGATTACCCTACTATTTCTACAATTAGTGATATCATTTATATATATATATATATATATCATGGAAGACTAATTTGTTAGCCAACAATTTTTTTTAAATGTCACAATTAAATGTAGACGAATCTTTCTTGAAAATAAATGAAAAATCTTTCTTCCCTATGTATAAAGTGTGTAAATTTTTTTTAAAAATGATAAATTGGTAATATGTGCAAAATTTTTAAATTTATTACATCAATTTATTTACTCAATAGGTTTCTAAATTCACACTTAAAAAATATTCAAAACATTCTTCTTTACAATTATAGTCTATTTTGAAAAGATTCTAAATTAAAATATATTTTCAATAAACATTATTCAATCATATATAGTGCATATTAATATTAAATAATAATTAATTAATAATTATTAATAATAAATATTAAAACATTAAATTGAATCAATTCTGACAAGTTTCGAAATTTATATCTAAGACAATTTTAGTAAAACTTAGAGGCAATTATATCCTATCTTTTCTAAATATTCTAAATAAATTTGTATTTTTATAATAAATATTATAAAATTATATTTTTAATACTATAAAATAGAATACTATGTTGTATTTATCTATGATAAATTCTTACTATTTATTAATAACATAAATTATTTTATATATGATTTTACAAAGTTATAACTCAACTTTTTTTAATGAATAGCTCTCATTTCTTCATTTTTAAATTAAAGTACACCATTAACAAAACAAAAAAATGGTACCCAAACCAAATCACTCTAGAAGTCAATCAAGTACGATTTGGAAAATAAAATACATGCGGACACCACCCAAATCAAAAAACAAACAAAACTTAAAAAAGAAAACACAATTAAAAGCCGCTAAGTAACTAGAGCCGAACAAAGGGTATCAACAACTTATATTATCATCCTTAAGACCTCAAACACTAATCTAGAAGGAACCATCCTTCTTCTATGGCAACCTTATATTCATCCTTATCTTTCAAAGTGGGAAAAAACATATAAATAAGAGTAATAACTCCAAAACCATGGGTAGATACTCCAAAAATGCCTCACTTTCTATCAAGCAGTTATAGCTTTTCCCAATAAATGATCATGATGCTATTGCTGGCTTTGTCTCCAAAGACTACTTTCATGCTTGATTTTGATATGGCAATGTCACAATTCCTTCTAAAAGTGACCGTACTTTGATTGAGTAACAAACCTACGGTGGAGAAACAATTAGAATGGAGACAAACATATATAAAATCAATGATAATGATGATGACAAACAAAGATGTTCTATCTCTTTATCTGAATTGAAAATAAAATGAGAGATCAAGATGAATGAATCTCCACTATTTTATTGTAGTATTTGCATTCATTCAATATAGTAATATTCGCATTCATTCAATATAAAAAATATGTATGAATCTGATTGGAGAAGTGACATCAAAATCATTATCACACTAAAAACCAATATTGACCATCCACTTGGTTTTTTTTAACAAAATATTCATTTGAGTGACACCAACTTTGCATTTTTTGAATGATGAGACAACTTGATCAACATGTGGCAAAACCTCCACAAAACACTTCATTTAACTTCCCTAAAGCCTCCTTTTGTCTCTCAACACTAATTTCAGTAAATCTTTTGTACTTTTGATTGTCCATAACACCATAAATAACATTAATGGGCGTCTTATCCTTGAGATTTACATGCACAATTTCCAAGTCCCCATGTTCTTGTCCTTCATGTTTGGCATCTCATTCATGTTGTTCTGATCTCCTTGGCCTTTACTACTTGTCTTTTTCTCTCAACTAGGAAGAAATAGAATCCTTGAAATAAACAAAGACAATGGGGTTGTTCATTAATATTTAATGGGATTGTTCATTAATATTTAATATTTAAATAATTATTCTATAAGATCCTTAGTCCAAGGCTTATTTATCATGATGTGGTACTAGTCAAATTGAATTGTAATAAATATGTGCTTCTAATTGGACTGTTATTTTTGCTCTTTTGCCCACATTTGAGTGATTGTCTTATTCCCATAAATATGATTGGAACATGAATAAATATAAAACTTATTATAGAAAGTTAAATCTTCTTGGTTGGTTGATGATAAGTGTGTGGACAGAGAAAGAGTTAAAAGCAATTGTATAAAACAATGATGGGAATGAAAACTCCTATGAAGTAGGAAGTAAACGGAATGTTTGACTTGATGATTGTACCATAAATCTTAGTTGAGGACTTCATGAGGAAATTATTTCACTAATCTACAAAAAACACTATTCAAGAACGAAAGGAATAATACAAGAGTATCCTCATATAAAGTTCAAAAGGTGCTGTTTGGGTTTTGAAATTATAGGAGGGAGAGTCTTAATGCTTTTGAAAATGTATGTATTTATGTGTAATAGAGAGATTTCTATATTTGGTGTTAATTTTTATTTAGTGTTGTGATTATTTTGAGAGAGTATTTTAAAGTATTTTTATATTGGTAAATGATTAAAAAATATGATGTTTGATTTAATTAGATTTTATGTATTTTTATTTACAAGTGTATTCAATCTTTTATCTTTATTTTGTTTATTTCTACATGTTCTCCTACACAACCCATGTTTAGTGTACTTTCTATATGTTTAAAGTTATTTGTTGCAAAATTTTCACTAGTCTATTATCTTACATCATTTAGGAGAAAACATATGTGTCATTTATTTAACTTCCAAATTTCTAATGGTTAAATTTTAAATTTAATATATTCGAACTCATTTTATCGTCATTCAAATTTAATTTATTCATATCCATTTCACTAGCCTTCGTAATCCAACCAAGCACACATTTATGCTACTTCTTGTAGGAACTTAAAATCCACCACCTCCCAACACTACATCTAACTTATTTCCTAGTGTCATTTCTGACACCATGTTGACATCCTCATGTTGATTTATTGATTTTGACACCATTATAATTCTAATATCATCCTAATCAAATTAATTATATGCAAATATCATTTTTCATTGACTAGTTAAACCAAATCACCATATTAATGATTAATTAATTAATTATTATATTTAGTTATGCTAATTTATGTCATGTCTATTTTTTTAGATTAAAATAATTAATAATTATTATTTTTAAATGTATGGTAAACTTTTTAACATGATTGGTGATGTTGGCATGACACGCCCTTCGGCTCCACGTGAAACACTTTTGACGTAGAGCTATGAGCCGGTGAGGCCACAAATGGGGGACCTCATCCCCACTCACTTATTCAAACTCATGAGCTTAGCAACCTAGGGAAGGCATAAGGCCTACAAGCATAGTAGCCCAGTAAGGATTTGAACCTTGGTAGTTTTTCATCAATGAAATGTTGAACCCGTGACGCTACATGTTCGAAGATAATAATTAATAATATTTTAAGCTAGTGTGGCGATTTGTGATGTTAAGGGAAACCTAATAATAATATTATAATTAAAATTAAAATTAAAAGTATTTTAGAAATATTTGGAGGGAAATCAACGGCCCAATTTGAAAAGGTATATCAAGGAGGCACCTATTTCATTTGGGGATCATTTGATTCATCCCTTTTATATTTTCATGTTTGAGCAATTTGTTCAATCTAGAGCATGTAAAAACTAAAACCCTGGGTTTGTTGAAGGTTTGAGACAATGCAAACCTTCTTGAATTTCACATAGGATAATGGATGAAACTCTTATTTTCAATCTTAGGCGATTCCTTCTCAAGACGACAACTATAAGTTGCTACAACATCGTTACAATGTTTATTGTTACTTTTTAGAGATTTTATGTGAAATTTCAATGCTAGGTGATTTTGATTTTCAAGAATAGATTTGAAGGATCATTTTTTTCTTACTAAAATGAGGAATATTGGGGTGATCACCCTAAGAAAAAAAAAGGGTCAAGAAAATCCCCATACAAAGAGGCCACAACAAGCCACTTATAACACACTAGCCAAACAAGTCATTAACAACACACTAGTTGACAAATAACTAACAACGTAGAAGATAAACCACAAACAAACCATAAAAGAGTGGGGTGGAATACAACCAAATCCAAACAATAAATTTTTTTGGCTAGGTAGGATCCAAGAGAGGGCCAACACCCATATCTATAAGAAACCTCAAAACCCTAAATTGTCATCACCTCAATAGGAAAAAATAATAAGGATCTTGGCCAATAAACTATCTCCACCTCCAAGGGAGACATTGGATGGTCAAACCAAGATGGTCACACACTCTCCACCTCCATAGGAGACAAAAAAAAACAAAAAAGGGAAAAGTTGAGACCCCAAACTAGAGCTCCACAACTACATCCACCAAAACAGGACTATCACCAAACATGAAAAAATATTGTCCACCTCCATAGGACTGCTAATAGTGCAAGCAGAAATCACATGGAACCACCTCAATAGGGTTCATTTGAGTAATAATTGGGTTGTGACCAAATAAGCACCCAAACTAGGTCCTCTAGACCAAAGCCAATGATAAAGGATCATCACATAATTTGAAGCAACAACATTCATGAATATAGGATTGCAAAGAGTTCAGATAGAGACATGGAGATGGAAGGCCCACCCATTGTCAATCAATCAAACATTGGTAGAATCAACCTCCAAAATAAAAGAGAACATTCTACCACCACCATACTTCTCTAAGAAAAGGATCCAAGGAGTTGCCTTGATCAAAGGATATTTATAATCCTCCATCAAAAGACCTTCCTCCATTCAAATGCTCAACCCAAAATTAGCCAAACTAGTAGAAATAATGCTTCCACCAAAGTTAGTGGTCCATATCCAAGCATCCTATATGAGAGAAAGCCCAACAACATAGGGGTACAAAACCCCATCTTTATCATTCACCACAACTAGGTGTAGGACAATAATGTTAACCACCTTAACTCCTCTCCTTCCATCCAAAAAAGAGAAGACACAACCTCTACAAACAAAGGTACAAATCTTGGCTTCTTGATGAGGGCCTAAGAATAGTTTTTCCAAAAGAAAACCACATACCACAAATTCATCCCAACACGAAAGAAGCCACATTCTATATGTTTCACACTAGGAACAACCCGTAATATAACCCACCATAGTTTTATAGCCCTAGAAATATAGCCATACACAAAGGGAGTGAGACTTTTCCAAATAGGAAGGGTCCCAACAAATCCCATAAGGAACCACCAATAGGAACCAACTAACCCCATGCAGAACATGTCACTATCGCAACCCACCATGTATCTCTGGTCACCATAAATCCACAATCTCCACAATCATAGGAGACCTACAAATGGAGGCCCTAAGAGACCCCATCACAAGCACCTCTTCTAGAGAGGTGAAATTTTTTAAACAAACCCACGAAGAAAATGATGATAGAGATAATCAAAGCCAACACTAGTAGACACAGAGATAAAATTATGCTACAAACCTACTAAAAATCTAGGACAAAGGGCATAATGCCCCTATCCCGTAGTAGTAACCATTATTAATATATGCCTAGTAGCATGGATATACACTCTATTCACAGTAGTAGAAACTATTGCAGGAAGAAAGTACACTATAGAAGTTAGGTCAACGAGACCCAATAAAATTTTACACCCCTCATCAATGAGACCTTTGTAGAAAAACCTCCACTAAGGATGAGACCCTTAGAGACACAACTTTATCCCTATGAGAAAAGGGTTATGCAACACAGAAACCCTTGGAAAACCAAGCAACTATCATGGTGAAGTCACTACAGAAGGTGGAAGGAGCACTATAAAGCCAAAAATTCATAGCTCTACCACCTCTTTTAGAGCATAATAGATCCTCCATAGAGCCCACACTAGTCTAGATTACATCACCATCACTATTGTCTTCCCAACTTTGCCATCACCAAGATTTCCAATGTCTCCCATTCTAGCTCCAATCTTCTTATTGTTGTAACTTATTTTGAGCATCATTAATGGTACAAACTAATAATTGATGCTATATTTGTTAACCAAATTAGTCCAATTGTAAGGATATTACAACAATTGTAAGGAGGTAAGTTTTTTATTCTTTGATACTAAGGTTTTATATTATTTTAATTTATCTAATTGTTAAACATTTTCATCCCTCTATGTAATTATTATTAATTACTATTGGCATGTGTGAGTTCACTTATTACCTTTAATTAAAATAAGTGTGAGTGAGTATTGTAATTGGTTTGAAAAAAAGTTTCTAATTGTACTTTTGAAAAAATTACAAAAATCAAGAAATAAGGGTTTCAAATGGGTAATTCACTATGATTTGCAACTCTAAAATTTAACTTATTTTGGGTAGTAAATTTAGTGTGGATTTCTCTCAAAAAATAATGTAATAAAAGTAATAAATTATATATGTATTTGGATATTCATGAAATCTTAATTGCATTATTCATAAATAGCATTATTGTAAGACTCAATCTTTGGTTTGTTTGCAGATAATTCGACCTTAGTTACTCAAAAAATATTAAAAAATAAATCTAGAAGAATTATAAGTAAGACATTGCAATGGTATCAAAGTTAATTTTTGTAACATCCAACACACCATGGGAGGATTCTTTATATATCTAGTGTATGGTAGAATGATATCTTTAGGAGCCAATAACAACTAGAGTAAAGGATCAATTAGAGAAGAAGGTATGAGATAGGCAAGATAAACAGTTGAAGACGTCATAGAATGTTAAAAAGGATATAAAATTCTTAATTTTTATATTCAAAAACATACATTTTCATATATTTTTGCTGCATGGAAATGAGACATCCATCTTGAATATTTTAATAAAATTTACCTCACATTGATCTCCAAATATTTAGGGAAGGATCAGTTCAAATTAAAGAAAAAAGACATGAAATTAGATGAATAATTAAATAAGTTTATGAAGATCCTAAAATAATGGTGATGGATACCTCTAATCCATAAGATTTGAAAAAATAAAATGGTTATTTGGCCTCAAAAAGATGAGATTTCCTACAAAATAATAGGAAATCAAGGGAAACTTTATGTTTATAGCGAATGAGAAGGAATAAAAAATTGGATAATCTATCATGGAAGTGGATTAGATGAAACTTGATGAAGAGAATATTATCTTATTGACTTCTAAGTTTGCAGATTAGTAGGAGATTCTTCTTAGTGACTCAAAGATAAATAATCACTTGCTACATCCACAATTGAGGAGGTTTATCTTTTTCAACACACATTTGGATCAATCCTCCAATGGTTGAAATATATTTGTGAAAATATAATTGAGTTGAATAGTGGATTTTCTTTATCAAAAGTTTATGAGGTGGAGTTTGAAAATGGATTGATTAAGAAGTATGCATTTGAGAAGTGTCTATCAAAAAATAATGAAGGAGACTCTCCTTACACACCGAAATACATTCTATCTTACACTTGAGGGGATACTCTAGCCAATATTTATACATATATTAATAAGAAAATTTCATAGAAATTGCAAGAATATAAATAGTTAAATTTTCTTTACTACTTAGAAGAAATGAAACACAAATATTTAGAGATTGCAATTCTTAGCCTCATGGTCTTTTCAAATCTATAAGGTAGGGCTACTAATTGACTCTCAAATGAAGAATAGTTATTCTCAACTTTAAATGAATACTCAACTCTGAATGATCCATTCCTCTTTGAATGACCCATTCAACTCTAGATTACCCACTCAACTCTAGATGATCCACTCAACTTTGGACAATCCACTCAATTTTAGATGATGAAACAACTATCCCAAGCCTCAACTTATAGATATTTTGGCATCTCTTGAAAATCAAACATCCCCTCTCGATGAAAAAAACATGCTCATAATGAAAATCAACATGTAACCATAGATGAATCTTCAACTTCCATAAAAGGGTGCCTAAGGTGGTGCCTCTTCAATTTTACAAAGTGGGCACCTAAAGAGGTTTTTTACCCACTCCCCTTTGTAATCACCCTCAAATACATATGTATCTTGACTCTTCCCCTTCCTCAAATAGATGCCAAGATGGATAATTTATTCCTATTTCCTTATAATTAATACTAAAATATGTTCCTTCATGTAAATTATAATTGCTATTTGACATAGGCCACAAATATTAAATTATTTTATCTCCCTATGTCACCTTAATGAATACTTTATAATGTACATGGATGCTTATAGTAGCTTGCATTTAATTTTATTCTCCTAACACCTTAACTAAATTATTCAGATAAACAATAGTTTTTTACTATACAAGATTTCCCTATACTCGTGGATGTTCTTGCATCAAACACCTAGGGTAGGAAACTTTTTTGAGCTTGGTCTCAAAAGTTGGAGTTAGATTGTAGAGCCATCCTTTCTTGTTGAAAAAACCCTTCAATGAACCCCATCACTATAAAAATTACTTTCAATTAGTTATTTTTTCTCAATTTCTAGCACCTAGTCAGAACACGCATCCTTCTCCTTTGATAAATTTTCTCTTTTCCATCTTCAAATTATCAAATCCTCTACATAGATCTTCTTACCCACATGTTTAGGTATAATTTTAAATTGTTGTGTGTTCGATGCTCCATTTTTACACTCAATAACTCCTTCTCCATAACTCCTCTATATAGATTCTCTTTCAAATTTCTTATACACATACTCCACAACAGATTATAGTGGAATATTGTCTAACATGAGGTGCTCTATTTTCATTTTTAGGAACATTGGCTCTATAGGTCATGCACTCCCCTCACAAATCTTGCTGTAAGATTGCCTCATGTATGACCCTTTATTTTCATGATTAGGATTATTGTCTTTACAACAACTCATGCACTCCACCCACAAATCCTGGTGTAAGACTACCCCACATTGGGACTATGTCTACATGCTCATGAACATTGGCTCTGATACCATGATGTAGGATACTCCCCTTACACACCCAAACACATGCTCTATTACAGTTGATGAAGGGTTACTCCACCCAATATTGATGCATATTATAACAAAGAAATTGAATAGAAATTGCAAGAATTAAAAAAATGATTTTTTATTAATTCAAATAAAAGAAACACAGTATACATAAGTTACAATGCTTAGTCTCATGGGCTTTTCAAATCTGCAAGATATTTTATTTAGGAAATATATATTAAGTGGAATTATTGGAAGTTTTGGGTACATCATATTCAATTTTATTGATCTCTACTAGTATTTGATGAAGGAGAATCAAGTGGTATTAGTATAGAGATACAACAATAAACTTTGGTACTAAAATAATAGAAAGAAGAAATTGAGGAGATTTTAGATGTATTAGAGTTGGAAGGAGCAGGTCAAGAATAGGTAGCAAGAAAATATTTTATTAAATTGAAAGGATACTTGAAGAATACATGTATTGAATATAAATGGTTGAGGTCGATTGCATAGGTTTCCCTATAGCCGCTAAAAAGTGAGGGAATCAATTTTAAACCAACCATGGGTATTTGATGTAGGTCCATTCCAATGTGTAGGAGCAATCTTGCATCAACCAATAATATTTTATTTTACTTATTTATTTTGTTTGTAGAATTTCATTTCTTTCTAGTCACCAAAACTCTTATTGCACTTCATTATAGTTGCATACCTAACCTTTTCACTAAGAGATGTATGTTCTAATATGATCCTTCAATGTCTTATTCACTTCCAAGAAGTTTATGATAACCACAAGTGTGTCATTTGGTCTCTAAATTTTATCGGACTTGATAAATTTATACCTAGTTTAAACTTCATGCATTGCAATATCTTTCTAAAGTTTGTGCCAATATTAAAATGTAAAAAAAATCTACACTCAACTTAATAGTAATCACATGGTTTGAATTGCACAAATATATATCATCAAAACATTGAATTTGGAAGATTAAACTATACATTGTTTCTTCGGCATTCATCTTTGCACCACCTTGTAGGTGGCAAAGATTATTCCCATGAATAGGAAAAAATATATAATTTGCTTAGATCATTAGGAAGTAATTAAGGCAATAGAATAAAGTAAAGCATGACAATTTATTGCAATATCCTTTAAGTTTTATAATTGTAAATATTGTAATCAAATGGTTGAGTTTTAATGTGTTAGAAGTCATTGTAATAGATTGTTATGGTGACTATACAAAAATAAATATCCATTACTTTGATAAGTAGGAGATATCTTCCACAGGAAATAAAATGATGACATTGCTAACAAGATTCACCTATGTAGTTTTTTAGTCAAACTCATTAACCTATTTTTCACATGTAGTGCTTCCCAAGAACCCATCTCTCATGAGAATGGATGGTACACTTAACACTCATTGCATCTACATGATATTCATAGAGGTAAAGCATTGAGCCTTCTTGGGAGGTCACCTACCCTAGTACTGTACTCCAACTCAATGTTCTTAGCACAGAGTTTCCTCCAAGGTTCTTCAACAAGAATTTGCCTTATACCCATTCATTATAGAGCCCCTTAAGATCATCCATTACTTTTTGTTTCATTGATATATTGTGAGCTTGATCATTTGGTTGCATGGTAACATAATCCTCCATTAGACCCTTTGGTCATAATCATGTTGGCTAACTTGGAATGCATTTGTATAAAATATTGGTGTATCATGGTACTTAAAGATATTCAATATTCAATTAATCAAAAACCTAGAAAATAGAAGATCAAGTACAACAAAAAGAGCAAATAGAGCATACTTCAATTTCTAAAAGGCCAAACAAATTGCATTTGTATATAGGTCATCTAAATGTTAGTGAATATTATCTTTAACATCTATGATTGCTATCAATCTAACAAACCATGGGTGTCAAATTAAGAGAATACATTCACCTTTCGAGCTAGCAATCTAACCCTAAAGGTGTTCTCAAACACCACTTTGTCTATTGTTTTGGACAAAAGGATAAAAGTGAGTGAATCTTCAAGCACATATTTTTTCAAATCACCTTGATGTGTTTGTTATCAATTCTATGTGGTAGATCAAGTTTATTATACTTTAGATCAAATCTTAAAACTCGAAGTTGATCTAGAATTTTTTATGTCAATTCAAATTCTAAAACAATCATCATACTAGTACAATTAATTTTATAATAATGACAAATCAATTTAAAATACCATCAATATTTTGCTTCTGCCATCAATTTAAAACTAAATACACCTAACACTTACATTTAGTCTATTTTATTCAAATATATTTGAATTAATTTAAAATTTAATTAATTATATTTATTTCATTAACTTAAATTATTCATATAAAATATATAGTTTTCTTCACAACCATTTATTAGAAAGAGATATTAATTTGTAAAGAGATAGAAGTTTATTTTCCCTACACACAAACATCGATGTGTGGATAAGGTAAACATCACACTTATTATGTTACTTATTTCCAATATTTTATTTAATATAAATAAATCAATATGCTATTTCCAATTTAAAAATATTTGTGATTTTGGCCCTACGTTTTGGTGGAGGGAAATACTTTAAAATAATGCTAGAATAATTTATGCACAAAGTATATTTCTTGTCATATGCTTAGATGCTCTTTCATTATAATTTGATATTTTGAAATTTTCTTTCAAACTGCTATGAAGAAAATGGGTCAAAGAATATTGACATCAAAATGTTCCATTTTCTCCGGCATAGCTTATCATGTACACTTTAAAAAATAAAAACCAAGAAACATGTGGCCCAAGGTTACATTTCAAGATACTCATTCCTTTTAACACAAATTTATGCTCAGTTCCCTCTTTGTTCTTTTGTGCGCTTCTTTCACCTAATTTATATGGACTAAAATCTCAACCTCACATTCCACAATTATACACACAAAATTCCAAATTATGCTTATTTATATAATTACACTGAATTAGTAAGTGGATATTTTTAATGTACTTTAAATATGTATGCCAAAAGTGCAAAAACAATTTCAATGTAATTAAGACTTAGACTGGAAAAAAAAAACACTTTCAAAATAATTTAGGATGATGGGGTATATCATATAATGTTTATAAATTAATTTAAATTAATAATATAGATATAAGTACGTTTTTCAAAATAATAAAAAGGAATTAGGAATTTGTTTTGTGTGTAGTTTTGGAGTTTTTAATTGAAGATTATGGTTCTAGATATGATTAAATTACACGATGATGAATTTTGAAAGATAATTAGATGGGTTATTCATTGTTTGAATACAAATTCATGTTTGGAAAGTGAACCATTTCATATGCATGTGCGCAAGGACATGACCTATCCACTTCAAGATTAAGAGCTTGTTTGACTCACTTTATTTATTCTATATATACAAAATAGATAGTGTTAATGAACATATTTGGGAGTTTCCTAAAAGAATATTTTATCCTTTATCAAATCCACAGGGTCTTATTTAATGGTTTTAGAACAAGTGTTAAAAAAAAAAGACAACCATGCTTAATGTCCTATTTTATCACAAAGTGTAGATTCTAAAGTTAGTTGCGAACACAATCATCTATGATACTCTTTATACGATAATGCATACATCAAATAAAAAGATATTGAATAATCTCAGTGGATTAGCATTTTTTTCTTTTATACAAATTCAAATGTCTCACATTTAATTCAATATGTAATTGTTAGCTTTGAAGGGGTTAGTTTTGAAGCACAATTAAGTTTGTGTTAAAAATTTGGACTATTTTTTCATCATGGCTTTGAACCAATTTTACTTATGCTCCCATTACTTAGTATTAGGTAGGTGAACAAGTTAGGTAGAGGATTAGAGTCAATCCCTCAAGATGAGTATAAATATAATTAGGTTGGGTTTATGCAATTTATTAATTTTATATAGAAGTATTTTAGTCAAAATAAGCCAAAAATAAATACTACAATTGTTAGCTATGCACTTTTCACCACAAAAATTTTCCCCCTCCTTAACTTATATATGAACTAAAATGAATAAACAAGTAAAAGTAAAACACGAATCAAAAGTAAATTAAATATGTGAATACTAATTAAAAGGTTACTAGTAATGATAATAATTTGGTAAATTTTACTTATAATGACCACTTTATCTTAAAAATTACAAACAAAAATATTTATGAGCACTAGCTAATAAATAGTTGAAACAAGATTTAACACAATTTATTTAAAATACTAGCGATAAAATAGATGGTGTTAATGAACATATTTGGGAGTTTCCTAAAAGAATATTTTATCCTTTATCAAATCCATAGGGTCTTATTTAATGGTTTGGGAACAAATGTTGAGGAAAAAAAGACAACTATGCTAAATGTCCTATTTTATCGCAAAGTGTAGATTCTAAAGTTAGTTGTGAACACAATCATCTATGATACTCTTTATACAATAATGCATGTCAAATAAAAAGATTTTGAATAATCTCAGTAGATTAGCATTTTTTTCTTTTATACAAATTGAAATGTCTCACATTTAATTCAATAGGTAATTGTTAGCTTTGAAGGGGTTAGTTTTGAAGCACAATTAAGTTTATGTTAAAAATTTGGACCATTTTTTCATCATGGCTTTGAACCAATTTTACTTATGCTCCCATTACTTAGTATCATGTAAGTGAACAAGTTAGGTAGAGGATTAGAGTCAATCCCTCAAGATCTGTATAAATATAATTAGGTTGGGTTTATGTAATTTATTAATTTTATATAGAAATGTCAAATTTAGCCAAAATTTTTTACTAAAAGTGTTAGCTGTGCACTTTTCATCATAACAATTTTCCCCCTCCTTAACTTATATATGAACTAAAATGAATAATAAAGTAAAAGTAAAACATGAATCAAAAGTAAATTAAATATGTGAATACTAATAAAAAGGCTACTAGTAATGATAATAATTTGGTAAATTTTACTTATAATGACCACTCCATCTTAAAACATACAAACAAAAATATTTATAAACACTAGCTAATAAATAGTTGAAACAAGATTTAACATGATTTATTTAAAATATTAATGATAAAAAAATAAATAGATGCAGACAAGATTGGGGGGCCTTATCAAACTATCTAATCTGGCAACCTTAAAATGTCATCTAATCCATAATATGGAAACAAAATCTTTAAAAAATTCATCATTGAAACTATGGTTTACATATTCATATAACAAAATACCTCAAGAGAAATTATATATATGGAGGATTATAACAAGAGAAAAAAAAATCAAAAAATTTACAATGTCTCTTGGGACTTCATGCCATCAAGTCTTCAAATCTTCATGCCTTTGTAGATTCTTGGCTCTACTTCTATTTTTATTTAATATTTTTCACTTCACCTTATAGCTCTCATGGCTCCCTTGAACACCTACAACACACTCACAAATTCTTCTTTCTCTTATTTTATCTTTCTCCTCTAAGCAAGTTGATTGCCTATACTCTTGTTTATGAAATTTTCTAGAGCAGGTTCCAATTTACTTCTCCAACCTCTTTTCTACTAATTTTTTCTTCTTAACGCTATTGAAGGCTACATTTTATAGAGTCTATAATCGTTGTGAGGTACAAAGAGAGATCCAAATCTTCCCTTTCATTTCCCTCCAATTATCTTTTGAAATTCTTCATAAAATGCTTCCAAGTATGGAACCCAAGCTTGCTAAACTATATCAAATGAGTTTCCATTGTAGATTACTTTGAAAAGTGAATTAAAATGTGAAACAATTCAGTCTCTATTGGAAAATAAATATTTTTTAGTTATTTTATAAAAAATCACTAGCTTTTCCCTCCATTTTTGACACTTGAAATGCAAGATTAGAACAATAATGGAATGCTACTGGACATTTGACTTATTAAAACTTCCTTAAGCATCCAAATTGTGTAAATTAATTCATTTTTAATTTATAATATTCTAATTAATCTCTTCAACCTTTGAAATCTTGAAATTATAATACTTGTAAAATCACATTAAACATGTGTTTTTCTTTAATTTTTGAAATGAAAGCTAAGTATTGATAAATAAAATATTTTATTCTTCAACACTCCAAAATATTATCTTGATTCTCCAACCTATACCAACAAAAATTTAACTTGAACATGAAAATATGTTTTTTTTTTATGTAGGATTTTGTGTTAATCTAGATGCTCATGTATCATAAATACAAAAAGGATAAAGCTAATATTTACATAATGGTAGTAGCCATCAAAGTGACCATGAACTCCAAATCACAATTTCACTTGTAAATATTATTAATTTTAACTTTCAGGCATAAATTCTTGATGACATGAAACCAAAGTGAGTAGAGTCATAAAAATTATAATTTTTTCATTGTAGTCATAAAAAATAATAAATTTTAATGATAATATAAACTACATTTCAATTGGTCACATATGAAAGATGTAACAAATCAGAGAGAATAAAAATATATTATATTTAAAAATTAAAGAAACATACAATAAGTTATGCCACAGACTCCATCAAATGTGATAAAAAATATAGTTCAATTTAATACTATGTGATTATGAAATCATATTTAAGAGAAGAAACAAGGTCTCCCCAATTTAATCCTAGTAAGGTCCATCAATAAGTGATAGAAATTGTAAAGGTTGGATAAACAACTTATAATATTATATGTCATTGCACTAATAATTTATGAATTTCAATCATCATATGCATGTGACCATAAGATGTGAATAAGGTAGTTCTAAACATGTGGTAATTATAAGAGAACAATAACCATACTTAAGAAAATATGTGGATAATATGGTACAATGTATGTGATCATGTAAGAAAATAAAAATATAATTATCAAATTTAGTAAGATAAGACAAACAAAAATAAAAGATGTCTGTTTTCTGGTTTTTTGCTTGTTGTAGGTTGGGGGATCGTTGTTTTTTAGTTGTGGCTATTTTGTTGTTGCTGCTTTTAACACTTTATCTATGTTAAACTTTTAACTCTGTAAGGGTTTCAAGGCCCCATTAAAACCTGTTTTCCTTAATAAAAAACAATAGAAACAAAACATATTTAACACATTATAAAAAATAAAATGAGAAAGGAACACTCATAATAAACAAGGGTGAAGAAAATTTTGAGAATACAACTTCAAAGAAAACAAGCAATATTTTTTTACCGACCTAGTGAGAATTGAATACCAATAACTTCATAAATTTAAAGAATTTGAAACAAAAAAATTACATTTAAAAAAGTAACTAATGTTAAGTACACAACAATGATCAAACTTAATTATATCAACATGCATCTTAAAGGTGTCCTTGCATCATCTAGTGCATTTTAACTAAGAACATTAAAAAAAATCCTAGTTTCCAAGCACGATTGGCATGTGTCTAAACATCTTATAAATGAAAACATGTATCACATTTTATGGGGGTTCCCTTAAAAAAAATGGTTGAAAGGTCAAGAAAGTCTAATTTTTCTCTCTTAACACGCTTCTTATTTTCTCTAGCATAGCTCTAATTATTACTTTTACCTATTCATCATGTTAACTTATTTAAAAACTTCGATTGATGTTTTTATCTATTTATCATATTAATTTATGTAAAAACCATAGTAGAAGCACCCTATGAATATGAAACCCTTTGTTTCTTTTATTCTGTAGACGAAAGATAGGAAGGCATGGATCTTATGTACCATTGAAAGACTCAAACATATTAAATCATGGATGCTTAGGTACATGATATACCATATGATATGTATTAGGACCTACATTAATATACACTTGAGGTGAGTTAGAAGATGAGGAAAATAAGAATTGTTTATCCATTCCTTTGTAGACTCATGTATCCTTATATTTTTTTCTTGATTCATTTTCTTTTTTTCATATAAATTCATATGATAAAAAAAGGAAATAAATATTGGGGATCATGTAGAGGCTCCTTATAGATTTTCTATGTGTACATCCAATAATTAATGAATCAATTAAATACTACTAACTTATAAGGATTTTTTGTAACATTGACCAATCTTGCCTCACAAAATTATTTGATGCATTGATCACGGGGTCTTCACTGAAAGGGAAATACAATATCATGTGTGTTCATATTGGGGGGTTTAAAATGGGAAAAAAAGGGGCAATTATAATTTCCTAAATAGGGGGGAGGGGTTTTTTGGGGAGGAGGGGAGTGGGGGTTTATATAGGAAAACAAGTGTAGGGGGTATGGGTGAGTATTGGGGGGGGTGACAAACAAGGAGTTTGGGGCAATATTTTCTGAAAATAGGGGGATTCCTTAGTATGCCACAAATGCATGTGTTATGATTCAGGTTCACTAAGTGAAGCCCCCGTGGAATTGATATATTATACAAATAATTATTCCTAATTTTTCAAGATAAGAGTTAACACATAAAATAGAAAATATATCTTAAGTAGGAAATGCATGACATAAAATAGGTGCCTCTTTGAGGTCCAAATATAAAGGTAAAATAATGGAACCCAAAGTATATATAATTTTTCCATTAATCATCTTCAAACAATCTCCTAAATATACAAAAATGTGTTGATAAAGGTGACAATTACATAGAAACTTTGGTTCATAAATTGAATTGATTAGCAAGATCAATGCCAATAAAATCTGATGACTAACAAATTTCTCCAACACACATAAGAAGGATCATAACATTTATTATGAAGAATATTCTCATCATAAAATTAAAGCAATGGTGAATCATATAAGAATGACCTTACCATAAAGCATGCCATTAAAATAATCCCCATGTGAAAGTTAACCAAAATGAGAATAGTCACTCTAATACTAATGTGTATAATTATTAGGTTGTAATGTATAAAGTTGTATACTCTTATAATTCATGCTATGTTTTGTGTTCACTAAGGTGTCCATCCCATAATGAGTTTTTAGGTTCATTTCATCCTTTTCCTTAAGCCTTTTTCCCTCTGTGGTGCTAGGATATTGCCTCTCGTGGTCCATTTTTAG
The DNA here is from genome assembly GCA_027943335.1 of Chamaecyparis obtusa. Taxonomy (NCBI): domain Eukaryota; kingdom Viridiplantae; phylum Streptophyta; class Pinopsida; order Cupressales; family Cupressaceae; genus Chamaecyparis; species Chamaecyparis obtusa. The sequence goes on along the minus strand of BSBK01013906.1, from coordinate 6,507 downwards.
TAAGTTTATGTTACAACTATCTTAACCTTATGTTTTTCTAATGTTTCATATCTTTTAGAGACAAAATTATTTTGATACTAGTGTGATATAATATCTTGTGATAGTTTCTCATTTAGTGAAGATTTCCAAGCATTTTACCACATATCACATATCCAAGTCAGTGGTGTGCTTGGGATTAATCTAAATAGCTTGCCAACACCTTCTCCTTTCCTCCTCTTCTCATTTTTAATTTTTTTTTCATTTTCACACACTCTCACACATTCAATATCTTACGTTCTCAAGCTATCTACAACTCACTTTATATCTTTTCCTTGGCACCGGTTCCTCCATGTGATCACACAAACACTTATAAAACATTATGCTTAAGGGAATTGTAATATTTTTAGTAATATTTGTTTTCTTTCTTGATTCATCAAGCTACATGAGAATGGGAAAGAAAATAAGAATTGTTAGTTGAATTAAATCTATCATATATTCAACTAATACTCTTAACCATATGGATCCCATATGATTGGTCATACTCCTATTATGGAGTTCATCAAGTAGTCTTGAAGGATTAAATTCATCAATAAGTATACTTATATCCTCTAAATAAGGAGTTCTTAACTTTCTAGGCATATCATTCTTCATTTGATATTCATTTAACTCATGATGAAAATCATCTTCTTCATTATGTTATACAAATGCATTTAAGCTTTTTATATAGTAGAATAATGAAATAGAACCACATAAATGAAATGGTTAGTCTTAAGGATATGCTAATAGTTTAATGAGATAATAGAATATAAGAGATGATCGTCAAATATAATATAGTTTAATATACAAAAGTTTAAGATCTAATATAAGCATGGATACATATAAATATTAAAGAAAAATACTATATCATCTTCAGATAGATTATTTTCTCTATGTTATTATATATTTATATAAAAAAATTAAATAAATTTTAGTGTTTTTCCTTTACAAGATAACCAACCTTACATTTAGTGCTAATAACCTCCTTTCAATAAAAAATAAAATAGAAAGGTACCATATTAGATTAAAATTTTGGAGTCCACAATAATGTGGTAAAATAAAATGAGCACCATATTACTATTTATGTTTGAAAAGTTAGTATAAGATAAGAAATACAATTAAACACTGATTGAGAGTTGATAATGTACTTGTAAATAAAGATGAAAGGGCCTCATAGCATAGATATATTTTTACTGGATTCAAAAAGTTGATAATAGATTCTCAACTTATAGTATGAAGTTGATCAAGTTTTGAGATCTTAAGATTGACACTATCTTGACTATCATATTTGTATGTTTGATAATTATTCTCTACTTATTGATAGGTTTGTACTCATGGTCTAGTCATCCTAGCATAAGTTTTACCTCATGGAATACAATTATCCTTTACTCATGTGAATCAGAAATGCATGTTCACTTATGTATTTTACCTTGTTTGGGATTATGTGGGGATAGAGAAGTATATTGGGGAGACTTTTTTTTTATCCATAAACTATAACCAAAGTTGTGAAAATGGAAGTCATGATCGAGCTAACTTCCTCCCCATTCAACATAATTAGCTTAGAAGCCAATAATTATCTCAAGTCACAAAGACAACATTTATGTCACTTTTGCAGACTCAAACATGGATCTCTAACATGTGACAGTCTTACAAGTTTACCATTTGACCACAACCCATTGAAAAACATTGGGGAGACTATTGAGGTGTAGAGGGAATTATGAAAATTTCCTTAATAACCAGTCATCCCTCACTACCAATGAATATGATTGGAAGACAAACCATATAACTTGATGCAAAGTTCCTAGATTATAAATTAGTTATTTGATACATCTTAATGCAATAAAATCTATTTAAAATATTTTGTAATGAGATTTGATGCTAAAATCCCAATAAAAAAACTCATAAAGTGTTATCTTTAAATACTTGAGACTCTATGCACTCAATTTAAAGAATTTTACAACACTAGTCAATAGATGCTAATTTATTATCTGAAAGGTTCAAATTGAGAAATTGAAATTGAATTTAATTGGGAGGACAACGTTGTAAGTGCATAGTATTTTATAGGGGACAATTTTGTCTTGATGATCTATTCCAAAGTGATAAAAACTATAGAGAGAGACCAACCATATTTTACAATGATGGATTAAGAATAAAAATGTCACCTTCACCACTAAGACTAGGTTACACACAAAAACAAGGCAAGTTGAGCTCATAAGTGTATTGTGTATATGGAAAGACCAAAAGTGATTATAAAATAAAAGATAATCGAGAAAAGTATGCAATTTTGCAAGCATAATTCAAAGTCCCTTTTAATACTAACACAACATATGTTTATATTTAATATTAATCATTCTTGGAGATGACAAATGTACATTTAGTTTTGTACAAATAATACTTTTGCAATATATTTTATAATGTAACAACTTATTGCAATATATTTAATATTGCAATAACTTATACGATTTCAAGTTAAATTTTATTGAATTGTATTCTATAGCTTTCTTTATAATATTCCATCGATTCACTTACACGTGTATTTATAAAATCAATTTCTTTAATAGGTACCATGAATTATGAAATTAAAGAGGTGATACGAATGCTACAAACAAGGTTCAATTATTTTTAATGGAAACAACTAGATTATATAAACGTTGGCATCTGTACCTTTATATAGTATATTACAATATTGTTGGGAAGCATACTTCTAAACCAAAACTCATGTTTCAATTAAGTTACTACTAGTAGGGAGCTCCAATATATCAAAGTTTCTTATCAATGAAATTTGGTATTAATCTACTCTTAAAATATTTAAATAATAATGAATAGCATAATGAAGAAACATACTATCATCCTCATCAATTAAACCAAAATCATTAATATTAAAATATTTGAAAATGAAAATATGTAAAAAAAATAGGAACATCATTAATAATCATAATACAATGAATGAGACAACATAAGAATAGAAAGGACAAAATAAGATAGTGAATGGGATTGGTGATGAGGATAAAAAAATATCTTTAATGGAAAGATAAGTATATGTATATGATAAGTAACATACAAACAAGATCACTTAATAAGAATCACTATACTTATGATGTAATAGAATTTTTTTTCTCAAAGTAACTTACATTGATTGCATTTATGAGATGATGAGATCGAATTTGGAAGTTTCATAATTTTGTTCCTATGGTCTAGTCTAAAGTGTCAAAATCCTATAGAGATGGATCATTGATATTTTATGATGGTGTTTCAAGCATTAGAAAGGCCAGCTTCAAGTTAAGGTTGGCTTACACAAAAATGAGGCAATTTTAGATCATAACCTAATAATGTACATATATGATGAGAGCAAAAGTGTAAAAAGATTAAAAAATGGTCAAAGTAAGAACTTTTATGTATTACATGCACAATCAAAGGCCCATTCAACGCAACATAAGTATATTTGTAAAATCAATCAATCTTAGAGATTACAAATATACATTTTTTTTAATAGATAATATTTTTAAATTATGTTTACTAATGTAATGACTTATTGAAATTCAAAATTTATTGACGTGCATTTTCTAAGCAGCTTTACAATATTCCATCAATTCACATACTTGAATTTTTAAAATAAATATTTGAAGGAGGGGCCAAGAATTATGATTAAAGAAGTGATATAAATACTACAAATGAATTTCAAGTCCTTTTGAATGGAACTGATTAGATTATATAGTCATAGGCACATATACGTTTATATAGTGCATTACAACATTACGAAGGATAATACATCTAAACCAAAAGTCATCTTTTGATTAAGTTTCTACTACTAGAGGGCCTCAATCTATCATATTTATGGAGAATAGAATTTGGTCTAAATAGACTTCTAAGATATTAGAATGATAGTCACAAGGAAAACTACAACTGTAAATATGGAGGTCACAAGTGCAACCTCATCCCCATTCAAAATAATCAACTTAGAAGCCGCATAACCCACATAATTATATCAACTC